>OZ023275.1:3091648-3175205 GCA_964007475.1 Hybos culiciformis
ACTATAATATTAAATTGCATTTTGCGAAAATATTTTCAACTATATTCACAGACTGTAGTTTGTTCTAAAAATTATGTTATTTTCACATCATAAAAAGAAATTGTATACCATACATAGACAGAATATAAAATAATAAGTATGTGTATAAGAAACCTGCTAAAAAGTTAAAGCTTTTAAACATAATATAATTTTTACATCATAAAAACAAATTTAGATTGAAGAGGAAAATTATGTAGTTATATTTTATAGAGACGAATTATCGCATAATGTCATAACATATAAAAAAATACGAATTATCACATAAAAATCGATTTGTATGAGATTATGCAGTAATTCATTTAAAAACGAATTATCACATAAAACCAAAATAAATTTGAAAATAAATGAATTATCTCATAAATTTTATGTGATAATTCGTTTTTAAATGAATTAGTGCATAAAATTTTCGTTAAAATTTTTTATGCGATAATTCGTTTTAGAATTTATGTGCTATTTCGTTTTCAAATGAACAATCACATAAGAACCAAAAAACACATTTTATGTGAAAATTCGTTTTTTTACGAATTAGTGCATAAATTTTGAAAATGCAGAATTATGCGCTAATTCGTATTCAAACGAATTAGTACACAAATAATGGCTCCGTCAATTATCGCATAATGACATATCACATAATTTTTAAAATTAATTATCACATAATTTTTTTTATGAAATAATTCATGTACTTCCAATTACTTCTGCGTCCCATTCGCTCTAGAGAGTTCGGGGGGGGGGGGGGCGGCGGCCGTCTCCCGTTCCCCGAAATTCTTTTTCCACATAAAATAGGGCAAATCGGGTAAAAGAGAAAGTTGTCACCACTAAATGTATGAAAAAGATATTGTGCCCGCTACCGCGTCCCATTCGTTCAAAAAAAAAGAAAAAAAAAGTGCCCTTTTCCAAATAAAATAAGGAAAAATTTCAGAACAATCGGAGGTATGCGCTTTTCGGAAGTTTATCGGATAATTCGTTTTAAATGAATAAGTACATAATCTCATACAAACCAATTTTTATGTGATAATTCGTATTTTTTTATATGTTTTTATGCGCTAATTCATTTTAAAATGAATTAACTCAGAAAATATGAAAATATAAATTTATGTGCTATTTCGTTTTCAAACGAATTAATTAGTGCATAAATAGCGAAAAATCATTTTTATGTGATAATTCACTTTAAAATGAATTAGTGCATACAATTTTTTATGAGATAATTCATTTTTCAGTTAATTCATTTTAAAATGAATTATCACATAAAAATAATTTTTTATGAGATAATTCATTTTTCAATTTATGTACTATTTCGTTTTTAAATGAATTATCTCATAAACAAAAATTATGTGATAATTCATTTTAAAATTTATAACCTAACGTTCCACTGTGTTAGGGGAATTTGCTCAAACTCTTTCACATTTTTCTCGAAAATTTTCGTCTATTTTGCGAGCATTAATCTTTCCAGAAAATTTCAAACTTCAATTGATGCCTGCAAATTTAACAGGAACTTATACATAATTTCCATTTTCGTCAGATTTCAATTCAATGTTATTTTTTACGTTCTTTACCTATAGTTATGTCTACATTGCGAGAGCTTAATATATATATAAAAAAATTTTATGAAAATTGCTGGTGTTTAAATGAATACACAAATTACTAAAAAGAAACAAGCCCAATAATTTAATAATATTTCTTTTTTTTTTTGTATTTTGTCAGCAAGTCTAGTTAAAATGAGTTTAGATAAAATCTTTATTCATAGAAGAAAATATATTAAAGAAAATTTCCATTAAAGTAAAAATAGTGCCTATCTGTCTGCAGGATAAAAACAAATTTTATTTTTATATATTTTTTTTTTTTGTTAAATTTATTACAATTTCAAAGAAAATTTTACATGCAAAAAATACTTTCAAAGCACATAAATTTATACTAAAATATACTTAAAATTGGTACATTTAAGGTTATGATTTTCCTTTGTCATTATAATTATAACAAGTTAAAATTTGTGTAAGCCTTTGTAAAGAAATAAATTAAATTTTTTCATTTTTTTTTTGGGAAAAAAAAAAGAATAATTTTTTTTCTTAAAAATATTTGAGTTTGTCATTCGCATAAAGATAGATATTATATATATGTATATTTTTTTATGATTTCCTTTTCGTTATAATAAGGTCTTCTTGTGTGTTTTGATTAAAAAATTAAGAATACATACCATATTATCCAAATTATAAAATGGTATAAAAATTCGTATAGCTACTATGTCTGCTAATGAAAATATATACGTAAATCTCCTTGGGTAAATAGGATACTTTGCTTTGAAGAAATTAATAAATTTTAGCTTTGTTCTATCGGTTACTTTGGAAGAAATAAAAAAAAATTTCAAATTTAAAGTTCAGCAAACAGATTACAAAAGAAAGGCAAAAAATGTTATGGCTCTTCAGGCTTTGGCTACAAACCAAATTATCATAGACATAAATCCGCCCACTATGTCATCATAAATCTTGGCTCGTGGAACATAATAAACATTTTATACAAAAGTTTATCGATCAAACGAACGCACTAGAACTTGATCCAATTCAGATATACTGCTCAATAATAAAAACAAAATGACATATAGTATAAGGATAAGCACAAGTAAACAATTTGTCATCTAGTATGAAAATTTATATGCATGTACAATATGCATAAAAATTACTTATATAAGTTAATTGTATTGTTTATTTAATTTTCAGTTCAAGAATAATTTCTTATACTTTTCTCAATTATTAATTCGAATTGATAGAAATAATATGTCAATCTCTGTATCAAATAATTGAATATAATATAACTACATAGAAATATTTTACTATCATAAACTATACCAGATATACTGTACTCATTGCTCAATTTACAAGTGAAATATTTAAAAGCAAAAATAATGAATTTATTTATTAGTTTAATTTTTATTTGATAAAAATAAATTTTTATTCACAACTTTGTCCGAATATTGAACTTCCTAGTTTATCTATTTTATTTATTTTTTTAAAATTAAAAATATTGTATGTAATTTTATTTATGTTGTAATCTCAATTATAAACCTCAAATTGTATCATTTCAAAAATAATTGATTACACACATTAAAATAACTACATATAATTCTAAAATTCATTCAATTTTTCTAATACATTATTTATTATCTTGTATAGAGTTTCTGAATTTATTCCTTTTTGTGATAATACTGATAATTATAGTAATTGAAGTATTTTAATATTAAAGCAAAATAATAATTTAACATTATAATACCTATTAGTAAAAGTAAGTATTGATTTAATTTTGAAAAAAAAAAAAAACATAAATTTAAAATGAAATTAAATGTGCAAATGTTATTCTTTGTAAAATTAATTCGATAAGTCGGGTGTTGTAAATATTGATTTAATTTCTAAATGCATGTAGGAGGAAAATTAGTTTTAGAAGTTAAGTATATAACTAGGTAGACGTCGTAACTGTAAAAATTATGATATAGCTTTTAAAAATAGCAGCTTTATATTAATTAATTTTTTTTTTCGAATTTAAGATAAGATACACAAATTTGTCAATTACAATAATGTTTTTAATATTCAAAATTTCGGCAGCAAAAATTGAAACTGTAACTCAACCTAAAGGGGAAACTTTGTTTTATAATAATGGTTTGACATTTTCTGACGAATCCTTTTTTTAAACAAATCAACTCGGTTGATTAACATATTAAGAAGATAACGAAAGTAAAGGTTACATTTGAATAAAATTAATATTATTTTGTAATTTTCAAGAGTAGATTGTACTACTTCTATTCTTTCCAAAGTACTTCTATTCTTTCCAAAGTAATGGAATCCCTCATTAACAATAAGGTTAAAAAATACCCAGAATGCAACAAATTGCTAAGGGACCAGCAATATGGTTTTCGTATGAATAGATCGACTGGTGACCTGATGACATATTTATACCACAAACTCAACGCCAGTCTTCTTAAATGCGGTGAAGCTTGTGTTGTTGCTTTGGATATAGCTAAGGCTTTCGATCGATGTCTAAAGCCCTGATTTCTGAAGTCAAAACAATCGGTCTTGGATCAGCTTTTGTCAAGTGGATCAGCAATTTTTTGTCTGGCCGTTCTATTCGTGCTGTTGTGGAAGGGTACCAGTCACACATTTTCAACATCAACTCCGGTGTACTTCAAGGGTACACCGGACCTCTTTTTAATTTTCATTAATGAAATGGTGTACCCCAACCTTCTTTTTAATTTTCATTAATGATCTTCTGCAATCAACACTCAACCCCATCCACAGCTTCGCCGACGACATTAACTTGGTCGTATGCTACGATTTTATTAATAGGAAATCCGCATCTTCGAATGCTGTTACTTTTAAACGTAATTTCCTGCAAAGTAGCATAAATCACGACCTTTCTAAAATTTCACAATGCGGTCTTCTCAATGCTGCCTAATTTCTAGAAAGCTGTCAAGTTTTTATGCCCAATTTTCTTTTCAAGGTGAAAGTACTGGCAAATCTGGAAACCTTTACATTTTAGGCTTGAAAATAACTTCAGATCTGAGCTGGAAAGTTCATATTTTCGAAACGGCAAAAAACACAGCGAAATGTCTTAGTTTTCTTAAAAGATGTAAACAATACTTTTCCCCCTCTGATCTCTTAAACATTTACAAATCTTACATACGACTGAAATTAGAATATAATTCACATATATGGGCTGGTGCTTCTAAAACCCAGCTTCAGTACCTGGACAAAGTTCAGAGAAGGGTTGTTAGATTGATAAACAATCACCAAACCACCAGCTCTTTAACATCACTTAATCACCGTCGCAATGTATAGGCGCACTTTCCATTTTTTATAAATATCTAGTTGGAACGGATACGTGTTCCCAAGAAATAAAGGCGCTACTTTCTCTACTTCAAGTATTTTCACGTCAAACACGTACCGCCTCAACGTCACACCTATATTTTGTCAAAATTCCCAGATGTGGTAGAACGAGTTTTGGAGATTCGTTTTCAGTTCGCACCTCGAGAATGTGGAATGCTCTCCCATCAAAATTGTTCCCGACAGCTGGCGGACGTTTGATTTACGACTTGTGCCGCTTTAAGAAGAGTGTAAATGATTACTTCCTAACTGTCGCACTTTTTAATCCCGTCTAAACTTCCTGTCCCCATTACCAAATCCATATTTCTTTAAGTATAAAAGGTATCCCACCTAGTGATTTAACTTTAATAAAAAAAAAAAAGAAGTAAATATTGATAATTCAAATCAGTGTTCAGTTTAACCAGTATTGAACTTTCGAACGTATTAAATAGCTGAAATATTTAAGCAATATATTAATATATATCATTTATTTTAAATATTGTAAACCAACATATTTTTGACGAAACCTTATTAGGCTGAAAACTAAACAAAAAAAAACTATATTGAAAATTATTTTGCTGACACCTCTTTTACTGTGATATGTAATACTTAAATAAATAATTTAATTATACGAAAAAAAAAAATCTAAATTTCATTTATCAATAAAATCATAATAAATTATTAATTTTTACAATTCAGAAAAAGTCTAAGCTGAAAAGCTTATCATTATTCATTCGTATACAACAACAACAACAACAACAAAAAAAAAAGGAGCCTAAAAATAATAATTTATTTAAAAGGAAAAATTTTTTATTATTAATTTTAAAATAAATAAAACTAAGCAGTTTATCTTTTAAAGTATTAAAGACATCATTAGCAAAATATAATATCTTTTTCCGACCCTTTTCATTTTTCGATTCAAAAAGCACAAAAATATAAAGAAAATAAAATTTCTTCTTTTTTATATTTTCTTTTTTTTATTTACCTATTTCATACCAAGAAAAGCTTTTTACCATTACCTTTTGCCTCTATCAAATACATTTTTTTTCCTCTTACCATAAAGTTACATCACATATATATAATAATATATATATATTTCCTTATTTTGATAAAAAAAATAAAATAAAATTATGGTATTAGGGTTGGGTATACAACAAAAGTGAAAACATATTTTCTTTTCTTATAATTTTTAAAGTAATTTCTGATGTAACCAGAGTAGAGAATATTGTAAGAAAAAAATAATTTTTTTAAATCACATAAATTTCTAAAATAAATAAAATTATTAAAAATGAAAATAAAAAAAAAATTAGAAATTTTCTTTGAAAAACTATGAAGGAATACTAATAAAGGTTCAAAAAAAAAAAACATGTCCATGTTTTTAATTTATTTACACAAAAAAAAAAATTTGATTTATTACTAAAGAAAATATTATTATTATGTGCTTTTATTTTAAAGAAAATATTTTTGGTCGAATTTTTTATTTTTTTTTTTCTCAGTTTTGAAATAAAACAAATCTCATTTTAAGGAATTAAAAATAAATAATTTTTTGTTGTTATCTATGGCAAGAAAACAACTAAATCATTGATTTAAATGATTGGTGGATGTCATTAATATTATTTTTAAATTTCTAATTTTGAGAAAAATTTTTATCACAAAGTATGTATATTTTATACCAGATTTTAATATTTCTTTTGGTTTTCTTGGAATCAAAATTCTGTAACTATATACTTCCAGAATTGTGTATCTCTAATCTAAACTCGGTATTTCATAAATCTGCATCTCTAAGTTATGTATACCAGAATTATCTATTCACAAAATTCTGGTTTTACTTATGGTATATATATTTAGCTTGTAAACTTGATTTCTGAAATTCTAAACTGCTAAATTTGACTACCTAGACCTCTTTCTATATATTCCTCAACATTTTTTTTTAATAAAGGCTGTATCGAGTTGTCATGTCACCTCTATCCTAAACTAATTATATACTTATAAAATTTCACGAGAAATTTTAAAGAATCGTATTTATCTGGTTAAGTCGAATCAAATTTTTAAAATAGTATGTAAAATTTTACAATACAACTACGATTGTGTGTTCTCAATCCAGGATCAGTGATGAGCTTTAAAAAAATAAAAAGTAAGGAAAAGAAAATCAAGGAGAAGAAAGATAAAGAAAAGCGGAAAATATACAACTCGAAAAAGTTTTTTTTTTAATTTTTCAAAATTTATATTAACTATACTATATTATATTATATAAAAACTAATAATAATAAAAAAAAGTTATTTACAACATCTTGTTATCTAGTTTTTCCATTTAACTAAGTTTTATTAAAATTTTAATATTGTTATTTTCCTTTTATTTTCTTTTTTTTTCCCAGAAATTTTGGATAAACCATATTTTGATGATGTTAGTCCTCGTAATGTAACAACTGTTGTGGACGAGACAGCAATATTAAAGTGTCGTGTTAAAAATAAAGGAAACCGAACGGTAGGTTATATATAAAGAGTATATAAAATATATAAGGAAAATATTTCAAATTATTGAGATATAAATTAAAAAAAAAAGAAAGAAAAAAAAAATTCTTGCTAGATTAAGTTCTCAAAAGAAGATCTTTATTATATTAAATATTTATTTATGAGGATTTTTTTGTTTTTTTTTCATATAGTGAAAGGTTATGAAATCAAAGAAAATTGGAAAATTTTTATGGAAGAAAAGTTTTCGAATTCATTAAATAAAATTTCTTTTTTTTTATTTAACTTTAAATTAAATCTGTATTCAAAATAAAACTTGATAAAACTTTTGAGTGAATCAAATTTTTTAATATTTAAGTTTGAATTTTGTTTTACTTAAATATTTTACAATCTTTCAAATCAAATATGTCGTCAATACAAAGTGTTTGTTAATTTATTTCATTATTGATTTACTTATTAAGTAGTATAAAATTAACACTCTGTTATGTGTTTCTTATAGGATTAGGTTGTTTTCATACAAAAATTAAATCACACGAACTAAAATTTCATTATCAATAACAATGTCATCATTATATTTACCAAGTACACAATTTTAACACACATATTATGTTCATGAATTATATAATATTTAAATACAGCCAGCAAATTAATTGAAAACATTTTTTTTTACTTATTTTTTTTTATTATAAAGTTGCCAATCAATTAAGCTTTAATCTTAAAACCATTGAAATAGGTACATATTTTGAAAATATATACCTGCTATAACTATAAAATATTATGAATAACAACATGGAATAAAATAATTTTCAAATTTATCACTTTATTGAAATTTATACTTTTATTACATAAAACAAAACTAATTAAATGTTGAGGATTAGAAAAATAAAACAAATTTCATATATGTAGTAGTAGGTATTTCAAATCACGAGAAATTCATATTGCTTCAAAATTAAGCTTACTTTTGAGAAAAATAATTCAAGTCCAGGATTAGAGTTAAATGAAAATTTAAGTCCTCGACTTTTTGATCGAGACCATAATTCAATTTACATATTTCGGAGGAAACTATATCTTAAAAAGTAACAGATACCTACCTAATAGGATTATAATTAAAAAAGAATCATTTTTCGAAGTTTTTGAAAAGAGATCAGTTCAAATAGGAAAACAAATTTTTCAAACCATTTAAAAATGAAATAAAAAACCGAAAAAATATTTTAGTTTATAATTTTCAAAAATAAAAATCGTATTTCTAATATTTTTGGAATATTTTTGGTATGTTTCCATCACACATATTTTTATTTAACTTTTTTAAAAAAATATTTTTTTTTTTTTATGAGTTGTTATTCAATAGTTTATAGAGGAAATATAGAAGTGTATACAAAAGTGCTACTTAGGTAAAAATATATATATTATGTACATTTTTCTTTTCTTTTGGGTGGAATAATTTTAAGAAAAAGAAATAAGCTTTTAAAATATTTCAAAAAAAAAATAAAAAATCATACTAACAATAACTTCTTGAATCTAAGCCAATTTAATATTTATTGTATAAAAATATAAGAAAAAAAACAAAAAAAAATAAATCCAATATCACTTTTAATACCCGATTCTTATGCAATAGAAATTTTCCACAATTCTTGGAATTAAATATATGTTTTTTTTTTTTGGAACAAGTCGTAGAATCGTAAGCATTACCTTTTTGAAAGAAATTTTAAAGAATTTGAATAGAAATCAGTAGAAAATATGTAGTTATACATAAATTTTGGTAAAAGGTCACAGATGAGTATAAAGCGGCGGTCACACCAGGCTGGTTTGCCAGCCACTGGTCGCTGCTAGTCAGCAGCGGCTGGCTAGCAGTGACAGCAACCAGCATACGGGAGAGTTCACACAGTGTTGTGCAAACTTTAGAAGCTGGTCTGGCAGCAGCAATGTTTTGAATCAGTTTAATTTTATTAATTTGAAATTTTTATATTTTGGTCACTGTTTGCTACAAAATAATCAACAACATTGGCCAGCAGCGCTAGTAAAGTTGAACCGTTCAACTTCACCAGCCGCTACTAAAATCTCTCCGCTGCTGCTGGCACCAACGGACATGACAGTTCACATGGTGCTGCTTAACTGGCTGTTAGCAGCAAGCAGCGACCAGCGGCTGGTAAACCAGCCTCGTGTGACCGCCGCTTAATAATCTAGAATGATACTTTCACGCTACCGTCTGATTCGAATATATCTCAAATATTTCATTATGAATCCAATAAAGTTGAACATTGCACACCACACACTAAGAAATTCAGAATTTTCGAACATACAGCTTCCCAGGTTTTATAAATGTCAAATTAGAATCTCAGATTTCGAAAAATTAATTAATTAATCTCAAGCTGGTTTTGCAACTCAAAATGTGGTGACAAAAGAAAATGTTAAAAAAAAAAAAAATTTTCAACGGAAGGACATATTTGTCAGAAATTCATATTTTTCTCTTTCTTAAACTCAATATCAAGAATAAAAGGATTTTTTAATTTAAAATCTAACATACACACGTATATATATATATATATATATATATATATATATATATTTGCACCACCTATCCTCATTCATAAATAATGTATTTAAAATGAATATTAAAATTTATATTATTATAGCAATTTTTCAATTCTTTTTTATTTTTTATTTTTTATTTTTTATATAAACTTAAAGGATATTCTTTTTCTTTCTTTTTCCTCAAAAAAAAAAAAAAAATGAAATACAGGTATCATGGATGAGAAAACGTGATCTGCATATTTTAACAACAAACATTTATACATATACGGGTGATCAACGTTTCTCAGTTTTACATTCACCTGCTTCAGATGATTGGGATTTAAAAATAGAATATGCCCAACAAAGAGATAGTGGAATCTATGAATGTCAAGTTAATACAGAACCAAAAATTAATTTGGCAATTTTATTAGAAGTTACAGGTATGTATGTTGATATAATATTAACAATATTGTTAATAATAATAAAAATAATAATAATAATAATTGTTTTTTTTCTGTAGATAGGTAGGTAATATTTTTGGTTTTTAAATTTAATTTTTATTTTTATGTTATTAAGAGTAAGTGAAATGAATATTAAATAGTAAAAGAAAAATAAAAATATGTTGAAAATAAAATTAAAAGCTTTAGTTAGGTAAGGTCGAAAAAGAAAATTAATAGAATTAAAATTCAAATCATATAAGAAAATTTTTTATAGCCTGGTTAGTTAAAACAAAATTTAACGCATATGGTGCACTCGTGTTGGAAAATTTAGGAATTATTATTGAAAATATATTGTCCAATTGAAAAATCATTTGATAGAACGCTCTCTAACAAAAAATAGAAATACAAAATATAGTAATATTTTTAAGTCTTTGACAAAAAAGGTAATTCTACTCTGCTTTAAGTGTATATTATAATATTGATTTGTTTTGTATTAATATAAAAACTCTTTAAAACACTAAATACAGTTTTTTTGTTACTCGTGAATATTATTACCAGGGCCTGTGAGAGGTTCAGGTCAGACAACATTTGTGGCCCTCTATTTAATGAAAAAAATTTGCCGCAGTTTTAATGGAGTTCAAAAAACTGAGTTGTAGATGTTAATTCAATTCCAGCGAGAAAAACTAAAACAATTTCTGTTTAAACTTTTGAAAACGTGAAATACTAATAACTACTAACCAAGTAGTAATTACACTGCTTAATATATTTTTATATAATAATTTCAACTGATTGATTACATACTATTTTCAACTATTAAAAATATATTTTAATTACCATGATTGTCATGTTAAAAGCACAGATTAATTTAGCTATATAAATTTAAGAAGAAAACAAAATTAATTCAAGAACGAAAAAATTACATAAAATATAACCTAAACGGAGGAAAATTTTAATATGGCTTAATAATACGAGCAAAAAAAAAATTTATATTATAAGTTATTTTTTAAATCTTATTATAATTTTTGAAAAAAATTTTAGGTAATAATAATAACTTTCAGTAATTTTTTTTTTGTTTCATTTTTTTTTTATTCCTACAGAAAATTTTCCAAAAAGTTCACAGCAGCAAAAACTGACAAAAAAATTTTCTTTAATTTTTGTTTTTTTTTTTTTTAGATTTTTTTTTTTTGCAAAATATGAAACTTGATTTAATCTTATTAAATGTTTGCAGATAAACTTAATGTTTGTTCATTAAAAAACTTTTGTAAATTTTCTTGCAGCAATTTAGAATTTTCGTTATTGCGTTGAAATAAATTTTCAACAACAGTTTGAAATTTTCTCTAACAAGAAATATTAAAAAACAAGTACAAAATATATATATGTACATACTATATATATATACAAACATTATACATATAAACATTTATTTATATTTTTAAAGTATAATTTTTTAAATTATTTTAACCTCGACCAGTCAAACTCGTTGCACATAGATTCCGCAGGCTATTAAAATGATTTTTCTTGAAATCATCTTGTAAATTTAATAAAATACCATCTTAATTGGAGAACATCGTCATAATATAAATTTGGTTTTTATAAGTGAAATAAAAATTATAAACTTTATATTTAATTGCCTGCCGTGGGAAGTTTTGAACTTTTTGCACCTTAAAAAATTAAGTATAAAAATTTTATGTGTATAGACATGACATACCAGACTTCAATAAAAGTGAGCTAAGACGAATAATTGTTTACAAAATTTTAGAGAACAAAAATTACAAACAAAAATATTTAAACTATTGTGTAGATTAAATTGATTTCACAGTTGTGATATTGAGAAAAAGCATAAAAATGTTTCCGAATACACAAAAAACTAATTTGTTTTTTTGAGAAAAATTTGTCTCAATCAATCAAAGAATTACGTTTGAATAAAGAATAGGCTCACAGTACCGAGCTTCATAATTTTATCTAAATTTTGAACAATCTTATGTCTTAAAAATTTTTTTATCCTATTTTGATATTGTTTTACGCAATTATTAGAAATTAAAAAATTAGGAAAAAAAAAGGAATATTGACCCATGTAAATTACAATCATGTAAATATTTGCCAAATTTTATAAAAAAAAAAATTTCAAATAAATTCATTTTCTGGAAATTATTATCCAAAAAAAAAAAAAAATTATAATAAAAACTTTAAGGGAAAAACATTTAATTTTGGCACCAGAGGCATTTTCCAAAAAAAAACAAAAATTTAAATAAAATAAAATTTTTTACACAATTAAAATTATAAATTATTTCAACAATTAGAACAGAAAAGCATTAAAAACTCATTTAAAAATTTCATAAAAATAATTAATTACATAAATTTTTATTTTATTTTTTTTTTTTTCTTTTATTTTTTCACAGTAATAACATAATAATTTTTCTTTAATTTTATAATTATCATTCCAATTTACAAATATTTTATCTAATTAAAAGTACTATGAGGAAAATAAGTACATGTATATATAGGTACTATACATAAATAAATTTATTGAAAAAAAAGCACAAAACCACTCTTCTTCTTTTGGTATATTTTATTTTTGTTTGAAGCACAAATAAATTGTATTTTTATTTTCTGTTTGTTTATTTTCATTTATTTCATTTTTTTTTACCCTATTCTTGTATGTTAATTATGCCAATTTTTAAAATTCCATTCTGTTTAAGAAGCATAAAAAGTGATATAGAGAGTGGGGGTGGTTAGGTATAAAAAAATAGATATAGCGGTATAGGTATTATATACAATTTTTTTTTTTAATTTTAATACACACACACTGTATATTCTATTTTGTATAAAATTAAATTCAACAGAGTATGTTCAACTTGTAAAAAAAGGGAAGCGTGAAAAATAATTATATTCAATTTGTAATTAAATAATTTTCTTTTCATTATCAACGCCAAGTTTTTTTTTTTTTTTTTTGTTTGTTTTATGAGGATTCAAAATTGTTAAGAGAGTTTTCATTTCTTTTAATTCATTTTTTGTAATATTATATACTATTTATATAATATTATTATTATTATTATTATTATTATTGTGAATGTCTTTTATTTTTCTTCTTTTTTTTTTTGTAAATCTCAGATTCTTAGTTAGAATTCTCACCCTTGTTATTTTTTTAAGTTAAATTTTAATTTAAAAAAAAAAAATCAAAAAAAATAAAACAGGTAAAGGTATATTCTGCAATTTATTGAGGTAATAAAAAAAATCAAAAAAAATAATAAAAAAATATTTCAATTAGAATTCATTATTAAATGAGATTTAATTGCTTTTTAATGAATAATTAGATGAATATTAATTATTTTTTCTTTTTAATAGTTTTTAATTAGCTACGTTGAAATGATCGATTATTCAGATTATTCAATGCACAGAACTCTTTAAAAAACAAAAATTATTAAAATATTTACAATAATAATTTTAAAGACCAAGGATTTTCAAAGAATTCAATTACAATCATTTTGTACAGAATATAAATTATATTACAATACATTTCTAATGAATTTTTCAATAAAAATAGATATAGGGGTTATTAGTAGGATAGGAAAAGAATTAAAATTGATATTCCGAAAATTAAAAATAAAATTAAAAATAAATTAAAAAAATTGTTGATGTCAAAAGAATCCCATTTAATTATTTTTTGCGTATTTTTCGCTATCATTAATTAAATTTTTGTTTTAATTTATTTACAGCGGCACGAGCAAAAATTCTTGGCTCAACAGAAGTATTTGTGAAAAAAGATAGCACAATATCATTGGCTTGTTCTGTAAATGTACATGCATCTTCAGTTATATGGTAAGTTCTTCAAATCTATATAAAATTTTGAATAAATGTATTATTTAAGTTATTAGTTGAATCCTTTACATAAGTTCATAATATAACTATATCTGGAGTTTTGGAAATAATTCACTTAACCCTCCTTCCGTAATATATAAGCTTTCCATTGCATTGTGAAAAATTTTGATTTTTAACCGAAAATCTAAACATCTAATTTAGATTTATTATTTTATATTTATAGATATGACAATTATATTGAAAAAAATAATTTTTTTTTTTTTCATTTTGATAACCAAATTATTTTATGAATTAATCAACAATAATAAAATTAAATTGGAATTTTGCTTTTTTGTTAATTTTACCAATATATAATATATAAAACTGCATTATGAAAACTGCATATGTAATTTAATTAGATTTTACACAATTTTAAAATAATATTATTTTATAAAACAAAATTATTGTAAATAAAAAAAATCTAAAATAAAAAACTTGTATAAATTTTATCTATTTTGCATTTTAATTGGAATATTATTCAAAATATTTCATTAAGATTATTTTTTGTTTAGATAACAATTACATAATTTATGAGTTTTATAAAAATGCAATGTATAATTTGCATTACATTAGAAAAAAAAAACCCCGTAGTGAATTGAAATTACATAGAATATATAATATTATATATTATTATGAATGGAAATTGGTTTTTTTTTCTACAGATATATTTAATTATATACATATACAATATCCTGATTTTTTTTTCTATACGAATATAATTGGCAAAATTAAGAATTATAATTATATTTACTATATTAGATACTGTGTTATATATTAAAATTATATAGTTTCAAATTATTTTATTCAATTTATTTTTCTTTAATTTTAACCTTAAAAAAAAAAAGAAAATTTAATAAAATAATTTGAAAAACAAACTTAAAATAAAACATAACTTTTATGACATCTCAGCATTCTGAAATTAATATTGATTTTAGAAACAAAACACTAAGGTTAAATATATCAATATTATATAAATAAAAAAAAAATATTTCTTAAAAGTTATTTGTGACCCTAAATATGTGGGTTCTGACTAACTCAGATAAAAGTTAAATTTCTTATTATAATATTTTATTTTATATACTTTTCATTTGCACACAATCAGAATGTGAGTGAAGACAATAAGATATTAAAAACTGTACCCACCAAAAAATGGCACAATTAATTATTTCTAAAATACAAAACGAGAATTCACATAAATAAATAAAACATGAAAATATCTTCAATTTAATTAAATATAAGAAATTGAGGTTAATGCTATATTAAATTAAACGAGAAAAAAAAAACTTGAAGAATTTTCTTTTAATCTTTTCCACAAATCTATTTTTATTATTTTCTATTTTTCAAATTAAAAAAAAAAATTTTATACTAATATGAGAAAAACACCTGGAATTTTAAAATGCACTCTCGTGATTAAATCCCTTATTACTTTTATGTAAATTTATTGTGTGCACACATACACACACATAATATATCAATTTAAAAAAATCTTTTAGAATAGAAAATTGAAAGCATTCCGCGGTAAATTTTCCTTTTGTTATTTTGACCAATAATGGATTTAACTGCAAAATTTATTGACCAAATATTAAAAAAAAAAGAAAAAAAGGCATAATGTATATAGAGAGTGGGTCGATTCTTTTATTTTCAAAGGTTTATATCATTTTTTTTTAATTCATGCATTTTAAAAAAATATTGTTAAAAATCCTTTTATAGAATTTTTTTTCAACTCGCTTTTCACATAAAAACCGCAGGATTACTATAGAGAATACTAATAAATGTGTTTATATATACAGTAAAATAAATATGTATACAATAGTTATTATTAGACGGATGTATCGATAGTTCAGTATAATTTTATATTGCGCCTTAAAAAAGATAACCAAAATTCATTCATAGTGTCATATAGATATACTATAATTAATTTGATATAAAATCCAATTTGATGTCTTGCAGGATGATTAAAAAAAAAAAATTGTACCACATAATTATTATAATTATCAATTAATTATTATTTTTTTTAATAATTATATAATTACAATTTTTTTTTTTGGAAAAAATCACGTTTTTATTATTTCATTAAACATTCAATAAATCATCTCTTATGTGCATTTGAAATTATTTTAAAAACAATAACAATAATTATGTTAATATAATCTTTTAATATTAATTTCCAAAAAAAAAAAAATTTGTAAAACATCGAACCTCATTTCGCGCTAATACCTCTGGGATATTGAGTTTTGTTAATTGAAATTTGAAACTATTTAAACAATTTAATGTTTTTATTTAGTCAAAATTTCATAATTTTTATTTTGTTTACAATCGAAATAAAAATAATAAAATATTAATAAATGTATAATTAATTTATTTACAGGTATCATGGATCGAAAATTGTTGATTTTGATTCAGCGCGTGGTGGTATTAGTTTGGAAACAGAGAAAACTGATGCAGGCACTACAAGTAGACTAATGTTAACAAGAGCTTCCCTTAGGGATTCTGGTAATTATACGTGTGTTCCAAATGCGGCAATACCGGCGTCAGTACAAGTGCATGTTTTAAATGGTAAGCAAATACAAATTGATAAAATCCTTATACGTATAATTTTATGAATGCTTGTGGGTAATAAATTTTAAAAGTTAGTTAACTAAAGAAGCTAAAGCAAATGGAAAAATAAAAATTTAAATTTAGAAAAAAAATATTATTATTATATACAATTGATATACAGAAACTCGAAACTGTTGAACATTTTCGCCAGGGCTAAATTTTCAAGATAATGAATTTTTAAGATTTTTACTTTACAAAATGTTTGAAATTTTAAAATTTTTTGTAGGTACTTACATCTAATAATAAGTTTTCATTAACTATCATTATAAAGTGTACTTATTATTTTTGATAATAAAATTTAATAAAACATTCTATTTTTGCATTTTTCTTCGAAAAGTCAAATTCCTTTTCCTTTACCTATACAATAAAAAGTATTATAAATACCAAACTGTAAAAAAATAATTATAATTTAAATTTCAACAATTTTATTATTAAAAATTTTTTTTAATTTTTATGTAAAATGTATCTGAAACTTTCACAAAGAACAAAAACAAAAAACCCAATAAGTTTGTCTACTGAATTCTGAATGAAAAAATTTTTTTTTTGTCTTATATGCAAAAATAATAATATAAAGAACAAAATAAAATAACATTTATGTAAACAAGAATGAAAAAAAAAATATTATATTTTCAACCAAAATATTTATACTATTTATACGAAAAAAAAAATTCAAATAAATGAAATTTAATATTTCATTACAAACAACATTAAAAATACTTAAATAATTTATTTAAATTTAATTTTGGTTCCTGATGGGAATTTCTGTAAAAAAATTTCATTTCTCTTCTTTTTATTAAAAACATTTTTATATATTTTCTTTTTTTTTATTTTATTATTTTTATTATTATATTTTTTATATGAATTAAATTACATATAATTTTTATTTTTTGTTTTTTTTTTTTTTTCGTATGATTAAAGTATGTAATTTATTACTTTAATTAAAATGGAATTCATGCGAAAAGACTGATTTATGAATTAAAAAAAAAAATAATATTATTATTATTTCTTTTTATACAAAATAATAATAATAATAATAATAATAATAATATAAATTTTTATAATTAAAATGAAATGCTTTTTAAATCCACTTATATTCGTATTAAATTTTTGTATAAATTCAAGTTCCTTAATTATGTCAGTGCGGTGGTGTCCAAAAATTAAATGACTACATTATTTTTCTTCTTTTTTTTTTATTTTTTATTTTTTTTCGTTCTTTTAATAAAATTCATTTTCTTTTTTCCTTTTATTTTTCATTTATTTTTTTGCGGTTTATGATTTAAAATAAAATTGGAATAATATTAATTGACTCAGTTTTCTTTCAGTTTTTTATAAGTTTTGAAAATCCTTTTTCTTTATTATTATAATTTTATTTTTTATTTCTATTTTTTTTTTTTTTTTGATTATTCAAAAAATTTAGAAATGCAAAAAACTTTAGACTATTTTCTACATAATTTTAAAAATATATAAAAAAAAAAAAAAAAATGAATTAAGAAATTAGGTTAATAATATTTTTGGTTGAATTACCTAATTATTCTTTTCATTCATTGACAGGAGAAATAACATCGATAATTTTTTGCTAAGTTTGAATATATAATATTTTCTTTTGTATTACGTAATTTCTGAAAATAAATTAGAATTATATATAATTTCACAATACAGTATCTTAAAATTTATTTTAAATATTTTCTTAACAATCATAAGAAGTATACTGAAAGTGCATAGTTATGACATAAATCGTTTTAAATACCTATATAAACCACATCCAGTTGAATTTCATATGAAAATTTTCTCTGTTACTATTTGATACTGTTAACATATAGTTATAACATAGATCGTTTTCAATTTTTAAGCTACATTTTGTTACATTTCAAATGAAAATTCTCTTTGTTACAGTTTGATACTGTTAAGACGAACGATATAGGACGATGAATACAAATAAACAACAAATTGTTTATTCAATTTTATTTAGTGAAGGTATTAGAAACGAAACTCCTTTACACTTTGTTCAGTAGCCTGATATATCGTTCATCTTCAATGACTACATCGAATTGTTCCATTAATTAAGTGAACGATACGAATACACGGATATGTTTCAATCCATAATTTTATAGGCTCTTACAAAAGCCTTGAGCGTATAATTTTTAATAAATGTATATAAATAAAATATTTCAAATTATCTTACAGGTGAACATCCTGCGGCAATGCAAACTAGCAACAGAGCAGCCACAGTATCAAATTTTACTAATTTACTAATAGCAATATTGATGTGTCAACAAGTAATCATATCAAAATGCACGTCCGTTCGATTTATAAAATTGAACGACAGATGACTTTAGATATAATTTTTTTAAATTTTTTTTTTAAATTGTGTTAGTAATAATCACATGTTTAAAAAACAAAAATGTATATAATGTTAAGCGTTAGATAATAATATTTAATAAAATTAAAAAAATCAAAAAAATCATTTTAAATATTTTGTAAAAAAAAAAAAAAAATGACTAAAATTATTAGTTAGCAAGTAGAGTGACCAATCTTCGCGATCATTCGCCGGCGGTAAGGTTTTTTGTCTATGTACAAATTTATTGCCAATTGAAAAATATCTAGCATCTGATTTTCAACTTTGGTTTATATAACACCAGAATTTTTGATTCAATATCATAAATTCATATGTACACTTATATCTTTAATTATTATTGAAAAAACAAAGTACTGATGGAAAAAATTGGTGCACTCTATATTTGTTGTACTAATATAACTTTTGTTTAAGATAATTATATAAAATAATAGTTATTAATAAATTGTAAGCGATTATATAGTTTTATTATAGTCTGAAATAAACTTGTACAGAAAACAGTTAATTTAAAATATACAATAAGATATTATAATAAAATAATAAATAATTTGTTTTATTTCAAGTTAAAATTAGTTAAATGTTGTAGAAATCAATATCAACACAAACCAGAGTAGTTATTATGAAGATTTCGAACTGATGAATCGTCGAATACGAATAAAAAAATTTGAATCAAACGCAACTGCACCGCAACAATATTTTTCAAAACAAGATATATACTAGAGCTAATATAGAGTTTACTCCAAATTTTACGCCTAACGAAAATAAGTAACTGCATAAATTAAAATTTATGTAAATTTAAATAAAGGCACTATAATTTTAGGAATTTTAAAAACGTAATTTTTTAAATGATAAAGAACGACGTTATATTATACCACTAAAACAATTATCTTATATTTAAATTATTATGTAAATAAGGGAGTGAATTCTTAATCCCTCAAAAAACGACCTATATTTAATTAATTTCGTGATTTTCAACACCTAATTTATTTTATTTTTTATTTTTTTTAATTTAAACATAAAACAAAATTAGATTTCACGAAAACTGATTTTATTAAAAAGAAAATTTTATCATTAAAATTATAAAGTATTATGAAGAATGAGATCAATTGATTGCATAATACATACTTAGATTAAATTTTTGAATAATTATTATTATTAATGTATTATACTTCTTCTCAATATCAAATTATCACTAAATTTTGAAATTAAATGTAAAAATGGGACAAAATAATATTATGTTCTTTATTATTCTTTTAATAATAAAAAAAATAAATTAAGCTATAAATAGTACATAATATTATAAAATGCATTATCATAATATGATTTAAAATCTACATACAATGCTGAACCGACTGTTTTTAAGAATGCAAACAAAATTTTATTTAAAAGTAAAATAATTTTTAGCACAATTTTACGATCAAAGTGTTTTGTTGGAAAAATTTTTTTTTTTCATAAATATTATTATTATCCTTATTATTTTATTTCTGTGAAATTTATGCAAATATTTAATTTCACAGAAAAAAAAACACTTCTTTCATGCAAATATAATCTGTAATCTTATTCGATGTTTTGTCAAAAGTATCCTTGAGCTTTCTTACATTAAAGAATAATGTTCACTCGAAAAAAATTTATATTTTATTCAGCGCAAATTATATATAATTGAAACTCTGTTGACAAGATAATGTTAGTCTGATGGGTCCGATGTAATATAAGAAAATAATTAGAATTTTCTCACTAAACTGATTAATTAAATTAAACCAATTGAATTTACTTTATATTCTCAATTTCCTTGGTGTTAAAGTAAATAGAAATAGCATTCGAGAATAAAACTACCGATTAACTTTTAAACCAGTCTGAGCATAAATCAGGCTTGGATTAAGATCTTAAATAAAGGACTAGTGTAAAGAACAAACAATTTATACGAACAAAAATCCTAACTAAGTAGATATATCGAAGTTTTTTCTTTAAAATACTATCAAATTTAAATGATGCCATAGAAATACTCAATCCAGATCTGAATCTTAAAGAATAGTGTTAGTGCATATAATAATCTATAAATATTATTAAGAAATAAAGAAGAATACATTTCTAAAACTAATTTATTATTTTAAAAATTATTTTTAACTTCATCCAGAAATATTTTGTGGACATTAATCCATTTTTTTTTTTAATAGTACTTTTATTACATAAAAAATAAAAATCATCAAGATCAAAAATCTGTTGGGACACTTCATAAGTTCAAATTACCCTGAAGTCAATATTTTTTTATGGTGTTGAAGCTATTCAAAATGACTAGATTACCGGAATATAGTTTCAAACTGTTTCATGAATGAAAACATCGTCTAAGGAAAATATTATCTTCGTTAAAATTTATTATTATTATTGTTATATTCATACAGAGACATAAAAGAAAATAATAAAAGATGAAAATCTTGAGTGTTTGAAGAGAACAAAAAAAAAAAAAAAATTTATTTTTATTATTATAATTCACAATGAATTTAATAATTATTTATATAATCTATTTTCTTTTTCTATCTCAAAAATTTTATAATAAAAATACATTAAATTTGATTATATAAAATAAAATTCATTCGTTTTCATGGAAAATAGCTTTGCATACATATAATGTATATATTTAGTTAAAACTATCTTCCTTTTTTTTTTTCATATTCATAAAAATTTTGTAGCAATTTCTGTCACATTTATGATAATCGACAAGCCTGAAGAACTATGTTTATGCGAAATTAAGTTTCATTTTGGAATATAATCAACCTAAATATAATTTTAGTATTTGAAAGTTAAATTGGTTTTTTGAGAAATTAATTGAAACTTGTTTTAGAAGTTTTAAAATCTAGACAACCCAAAATTAATCCTTCCTCTGCGAAAGATTTTTTATGACTAAAAAAATACCAAAAATGGTTCAAGATGTCAGTCATGCTGTAACTTATTAATTTATTAAGTAATGTTTTAAAAAATACCGGGTTAGAGAATTTTTATTCGTATTTTTTTTTTTTTTGTAAATGATTGAAATGCCCATTTGTATTGGACAATTGTGCAATAGACAATTTTAATGGGTGTAAGCCAATAAAAGCAATCCAAAGGAAACGAAAAATCGATAAAAAAAAATTAAATTTCTTTTTTTAAACGTTTTCAAATATTAAGGTTTTTGGAAACATTAAATTTTTTTCTTTTTTTTCTTATTATAATTCTTTGGAGGCGAAGTTCCATATTTTCATTTGGATGTATTTAAAAATGTTAGCACTTTCTTTGGAAAAAAATAAAGTTGTCGAATTATTACAAATTGAAAATTATCCTCAGGAGATCAATTCGGCAAAAAAAAAATGTATATCTCAAATTATGAAAAAGCTGTAAAGTTGTGAAAAATTAAATTAAAAAAAAGAAAATTCTTCATACAATATTAATATCGTTTTTAATATAAAATTTAGGAATAATTTATTTCTTTCGAGTGTTTCGAATGTTTTTTTTAATGCAAAATTCAGCATAAAAAGTGTGTAACAGAACAGTATAGGTATTAAATAAAACTAAAAAATTAAAAATAATTAACTTTGCATTCATACAATGGATTAAAGATTTTTATTTTATTCAACATTTTTACATTTTTCTTAATTTTAATATTTTTGTCATTAAAATTAAATAATAATAAAATAATTTTTTAAATTTAAATTTTTTATCAAAATTTTACATTGTCAGCATTTTAGACGCGTTGCAGAAACTTATATGTGAGCCTTTTGAACAGTAGTTGGATGTAGATATTTTAAGCATTTCGAATTTTATCCTAGATTGAAGAAAGTGTCGAAAATTTTCATTGATAATTCAAAATACAGTTCCAAAATAGCTGACTTTGATCCTGTTTTTTGCTCTGTAACTTTTTTTAGTTTTTGTTTCAGTTTAACAATCTGTGATACATTTGCGGAACCAATAAATGGAATTTCACCAAGACAAGATAGACTGCTTTAAAAATGATGGTACTAAGTTAAAGGAAATTCGATAGGTTGAGGTTATAGGCAAAGCAAGATTTGAAATTAATTAACCTAAATATAAATAAATTCGTTTTAATAATTGCTATTACCGAAATGTATAGTTAATATTTAAAATTTATATCGATGAAAAGTAATCGATATTCTGAATAAATTAGTAAAGGTTTAGATAAATTGAAAATTTAAAACTTAATACTCCAAAACGTTTCCTAGACTTTATCTAAATTTCACATTGTCAGGAACATTTTGGCAATATAATCTTATGTCGGTCGTCATGGTGTAGTGGTATTGCCATTATCCTACGGCGAGTTCGGTCGTGGGTTTGATTCCTAATTTTTCAATTTGTTCACTTCAATTTAGTGCTTGTGTTGTTTTTAAAAAATCAATATTATAAATTTTTAAGTTATGTAACATATATACATATATACATTTATATAAAAAAGGAAATAACGAATATTAAAAACATAAATATTTTTGTTGTTTGGTTAATATTCAATTTCCGTTTGCATTTCGCCAAAAAAATATTTAATTTTTTTATACGTAAATTTTGCAATAATACCTACAAATTTCATTCAATTCTTTTCCGCCTGTAAAGTGACATAATTTTTTTATTTTAATTTTTAAACAAAATATTTTATATTTTGTTTTATTAATAAAAAAAAAAATGAATTGTATATTTTACTATTATTGTTTTTACTATAAATTTTAATCTTTAAAAATTATATTGAAATAATAATTTTATTTTATTTCTTTGCATTTTTGAATTGCCTGTTATGTTATATCAAGGAAACTATGTTGGGACCACTGTTATCAGTTAGTCTTGTCAGCTTTGTTATTGATTTGGTTTAAATCATTATAGAGAAATTGAATTATTATTATTATTATTATTCAAAAATAAAAAGAATTATATGTATGTTTTCTAAATAATCTTAATGAAATTTGGGTTAAATACATCAGCACACTATTTATTATTACTATTAAATATTCGAAATTTTAATACATTTTTTATATTAATTTACTTTTATCATATGATTTTTAATTAATTGCTTAGACTTGCCTGACTGTATCAATTGAAATCCAGAATTCAACAGAATTCAACATACGTAATTATACTTACAAGCCGAATTATATATGTACATATTGTTTAAAATCTCTCGGAATAAATTTAAAATTTTTTTAAATTATGTAATCTAGATGTCAAAACGGTCATTATTACTACTGTGGTAGAAAATGTAAGACAATAAATTATAATTATATACGTACATATAGTTGTGTTTATAATTTTGTTCTAAATAAGTCAAAACATTTTCTTCTCACAAGACAATATTCTATATATAATTAATTTAAAATGTTCTATTTGACCATTTAATCTGAAAAATGTCTATTTCTATTAAAAATGAATGTCTTCCAGAATTGATTTATTTACAATTCGGAAAATAAGTATAAGTTTCAATAAAATGTGGGTTATAAAATATATATACCCAAAATTTCTAAATGATAAGACATTAAAATTTAAGGAAATAATTTCAAAGCTAACATAAAATTAATGATTTTATATTGAAATTTTCAATTGATAGTATTTTTAATCAAACAGGTCAGTCAATATTATAATGATAAATTGGTTGTTTATTATCCAAAAGGGCTATATTTATAAATATAAAATACAAAAAAAAAAACGGAAATATATACTTATTTGATCAGACGACTAAAATGTGTATAATATAAATGGATAATTTTATAATATAAATGGATCAGGACTTCTATATAATTTGGCTAAAAAATAGATAAAAAATAGGATGTCAAATTAAGTTTTTTAGTAATAATAACATTGGATAGAATATTATATTACACGAAAAAATTTAAATAAATTTATTATATACTGTATCATATAATTATTTATTATAATGATCATAAAATAGAACAATTTTGTCGACTGTTATTCCGTGTTGGCTGTAATACAGTTTTTTTTAGATAACTGACTGTTAAAAAAAAATTCTTTAAATTAATAAAAAATAATAATGGGTCTTTGTGAACTTAATTCACATAATCAAACTATTGCTGTACAATTTAATTATCATTCAAAGATGAAAAGTTAATAATTTAATAAGTATTATGTGATAGAGGAAAGTTTATTTGAACCTACTTATTACATATAACTCATTTCAAAGATAGGAATCAATAATAAATAAAGATTTCATTAAATGTTGCAAAATATAAAATTTTCTTTAATAACACATCATTACAAAAAAAACAAAAATTTTAGTTTAATTTAATAATTAATACGAAAATATTTAAAGAAAAAGGGTTCTATATATATTTTATGTTGATTAGGCAATAATTAGTTTGAAAGCGTGTAACCACAAACAATTATTTAAATCACAATGTAAATTGCGGTCTAATTTATCTAAGAATATTTAAAATAAACAAACAAATAATTATTAGAATTATAAAAGTCTCAATTATTTGAAAACTACAATTAAAAATTAATTTATTATAAATTTTTAATGAATATAAATTTAAATTATGAATTTAAATTTACCCACAGAATGTTAACATTTTACATATAAAACTTATGAAAATTTTTTTAATTTATGTTTTCCCAAGAAGAAAATTTTTTTATTAAAACAAAATAAGAAATTTTCTTTTTTCTTTTTTCGCATAATAAGTTATTTCTTAATTTTCATAATGGGAAAAATACTGTTGAAATTAAAAATACAAAGAACACTACTAAATTATGGTCGATTATGCAATACGATTGATAGTAATGTACAGTTTTATTGATCTTTTAAACAATATTATTAGAAATGTAAATACTTCTGACGCTGATAAAGAACTGAATTCAGAGCATCAAAGGAAAAAAATTGATTTAACTTGAAAATCCATGGAAATTTTTATAATAAAAATTAATTTCCAAGAACTTTATTATTATTTTGTAATGCAAATGGTATGTTCAGGAAAGCTTATTTCAGTGAAATTTATTACACATCACGCATTACAAAAATTACAAAAATTTAAAATCATATTTAATTGTTGACCAAAACTGAGCTGTCAAGACAAATAAAATAAAATGAAAATAAGTCATGTAAAAGCAAAGACTTCGTTTGTACACTTTTTCTTTAATAATTTGATTAAGATTTTTGTGTGTAGTAAACCATTAACAGGTGTACTTGTATACTAGCATAAATTATAAAAATTATTTTAAGAGTACCTGCTTACATAATAATTTAATGGCAATGCAAAAAAAAAAAATATTTTTGGACAAAATGTGTCAAGGTGTTCACAATTAGTGTGTTACTTCCGGGATTTCCCGGGACAAATTTGCCGGGAAATTACTTAGTTTTACATTTCCCGAATCCCGGGAATTTAGAAATTTTTCCCGGGATTTTCGTTGTGATAATTTTTAATGACATCTGGCAAAACTCCAATTTAAATATACTACTTTCTGATAAAAAACATTGACAATCCTTTTAGTTACATTTTTTATATCCATAAGTATGTGTCTTTTTTCGATGATGATGAAAATGTAATTGTTATTACCAGCGATATTATATCGAAATCGATTTTGATTACAGAGACAGAAGTAGAATTAAAAAGAAAATTAAAAATATCAATTGAAGAATCGAAAAAAAATTGTGTACCTACTCCAACTATTACTACTTTGAACTTCAACCAAATATTGAGGAAAGAAATGTGTGTTTTCTTTTTCGTCAAATTTTTGCTCCAAAAAATGATCAAATCTAACCGACAATTCAATTCAGAAAAGTAAAATAAAATATTAAATAAATAAAAAATAAAAATTTATCTGATTTGTGTTCTCATTTAAAACAATCAACACCCACAAATTTTTATTGCAGAAATTAATACTAGTGAAATCAAACAACTTTTTCCAATCCCGAATCCCGGGAGTCAAAAAATGTCGGGAAAAGTAACACAATATTCACAATATCATCAAATAAGATCCTTACTGGTAATTTTTTATTTTTATAATATAATTTTTTTTTCAATAATAGTGGTGCATATTAATAAAGTATACCTTACCGTGCAATAATCTGGTTTGCTGCATCTGTACGTACTTCTTAATGCATAATTTTGAAATTATAATGTTTGAAATTATGCTAAATATATATTTAATTTTTTATCAAGCAAGAAATATAGGTTAACTACATATTTTTTTAGCTAAGTATTTCATAATTAATTCACTATGCTATTGCAATTAAAATACATATTGAAAAAAAAAATGGTTGCTTCATCTTGATATTACAATTCAATCCTAGTTAATCTTAGTTTTATTTGATAAGCGGATCAACACTAAATATTTGGAAGAGAAATTAGTGAAACGAAAAGAAAAAAATTTACAATATATTATTATGTAGTATTTTATCAATACATTATTAGTGGAAATAATTAACATTCTTAGCCCTATTCAGTGTTTCTTATAGATTAGTTATCAGATACTATTAATTATTTTTGAATTTATACTAAAGGGGAAACATTATAGAATAGGCAGTAAGTAAAGTGTTGAAGACTGTGTTGAGTTAAAAAATTTAAAATTTATTAATTAAAATATAGAGTTTGTTATATATTGCCATTGCATTCATATATACGGATTAATACTTAAAGTAAAGGTCTTAAGAAATAAAGAAATATTCACAAACAAACAAAAATATAAATTTTATCCCATAAAAGAATTAATGCGGAAAAAGAATTCTTTTTTTTTTTTTTGTGAAGAAAAAGGCAATAACAGACAGAATTACTTTTGAAAAGTGGATTACCGTTAATTTTGAGATCAACTTCTCAAATGGTAATTTTTATGCAAATTATATAAACTCAATTTTTTTTGTAAGAGTTTTTCATTATATACCTACATACATATATATATATATATATCAAATTTTAACTTTGTTTAAGACTTTCATTATTAATGAAAATAAGTACTATATACCTTTCATTATTTTTTAACTTTTTTTTTGTTACGGAATTAGCATATTGAGTGAAGAGGTTTTATGTTGAAGTCAATTATGAATCGTGAGATTTTTATTTAATTTTAAAATAGGATTTGAGTTTAAAATTTTGAAAGAAAAAAAAAATTTTATTTATAATGTATTTCATGGTATAAAATATTATGAATTATATTTGTATGTATGTATATAAAATACTTACAACGCTGAAAATTTAATTTTATTAATTATAAACATGAGATGGATTTTTCATTTCCCTAAAAAATATATACACACATGGAAATTTATTTCACCTTCGACAACAAGAAATTTAAAACTTAGATTTTTGATAAATTATTACTAATACTTTTCAAAAATAGTGATTCAGTTTCCTCAATGTAAATTCTATTAGAACAGCGGTTCTCAAACTTTTTGAACTGCGAAGACCTCCAATGGTATAATAATTTACACGGAGCGCCATTGGTTCAGTAATGACTAATTGTGTGTCTGTGCTAATCGATGATACATAACACCGAAAAGTCATTTATTTTTGAATACTTTGTATTTACAAATCATAAATAAAAAGAAAAAATTAAATTATTTGTACTTCAACAAAACTTATTTATTTATTGCAAAATATAATACATTATAAAAAAACGAACATTGCTAGTGGAACGGGTGGACTTGTTTCTTATTTTCACATAATTCTTATATGTCTGGCTTTATAGGTGTTAGTTGAATCCAAATGTCAGCTTCTGCATCGAGTCTGTTACGGTATTTTGTATTTTAATTATTAGCGGATTTAAACGGATTTAATTGTATTGGTTCCGTGCAAAAAGGAAAGTGGAAAGAGTTTTCTTAAACAAATTTCTTTGTCACTTGAATTGATAATGACATTTACTTGAAACTTTATTTATATTAATAAAAGTTTTTATTCAAATTTTACTTTGTAAACTTGTTTTAACCATTCATCTGTTTTGAACGTATATACTTATGCAAATACGAAATTGAAAATAATTCTATTAAAAATAAAACACAAAAATGCAATTCATTTTCTATTATTGACTTTAATGTCATTAAGAAAATCTAGCATAATATTTGATATTTGTGTAACAAATTCAAATGAAATTGAATAACACATAAATTTCCTTAATAGTGTTTAATTTTATTTGAATTAGATTTTGAATTTTTAATATATTTTTATTTGATTTGATAAGAAAAAAAATTATTCCTTTCCTTAAAAGCACATAAATTTTATAATCTCTTCCATTTAAAAAAAAAAATTATAAAAAAATGAAAATTCTTTTTAAATGATATGAAAATCCATTAAAAAGCTCACAAAATTTAAAATAATATTATTCTTTCCTAATACGATTATAATAATAAAGTTCAAGGACGTATTTGAAATGAACAAATGGTATATGTGTAGAATTATGCATAAATATACGTTTAATATATAATATATAAAATGTGTATGTACATAATGTCTTTGAGAATAATTTTCAGATTACACGAAAACATGACCTCGAAATTAATGCGTTTATTTATTTTTTATTAAAAAAATTTGTTTAAAAATTTTATTTTCAAATAACCACTCATCTAAACTGAATATAGTCTGTATCTGTATAAAGGTATAATACTTCAATTGTGGAAATTTAATACTTATAAAAAATCTTTTATGTTGATCTAAGCTTAAAGTAACTAGCCACATTATTAGTAACGTAACTAGCCACATTATTAGTCCCTGCATTTCCATCAGTAGTTTTCGAACAACTTAAGTTTCTATTGCTTTTATATTTTCTCATATTATGATCAGTGATTTTTAAAATATTATCAACATAGAAGGTTTTTCAACATATGTAATATTCTCTATCTATTATATTTTTTTTCTCTTTCTAAGAATAACTCAGCATATAAGCTAAACTCTGTAATATTTTAAGTAATATTTGCCTAAGATTAAGAAAACATGTAAATTATATGATAATAAACAAATTAAATTAAAAAATTAAATTAAACTATCAACATTTTTCACTAAACTTAACCCATTGGTAACCCCCAAAATTTGTTATTCTCAGTTTTATATTTTAATAACTCTACAATAATTTACGTTCTAATTTTCATACTTCCGATTAAGGAAATGTATATATTTATATGATTTCTGTTCTTTTAATGTTAAATTATAGACTTTTTGATAGATATGAAAATTTTTACGTGTCTGAGAACGATTTTCTGATTAATTGGGCGTGTTAATTGTATGAAGTTTATTTTTTCTATTCTCTTTCGTTTCTATAAAAAATAGTCATTAAATCGTTGAAATTTTGATGGATAATAAGAGTTAGAGGAAGGAAATATAATTATTATTAAATGTTTTTGTTCCTTTTTTTTTTTAACTGCAATGAATAAATGGAAGTTGCTATTTTGTTTTTCATTCTTTTTCATAGATTATTATAAGTTTGGTCGATGAATAGTATAGATAATCATTTTCTTTGTCATTATTTTAAATTAAATTAAATTTTTGAATTAGTTTAAAAATAATAAAAAAGTAAACTTGTTATAATTGAGTTATCGAATTTTGGATAAACAATTAAACTTATCTGTTAACATATATATATTTGTTTTTCAATTGAAAACAAGATCTGTCTAATATTTCTTATCCGAAAATCCAAATTTACTCAAAAACGTTGTGTTGTGATATTATAACACTCAAACAAAGGAAAATCAAGGCAAGAATCAGATAACATCAACAATTAAGATTCGCCTTCCTTTCAGTCTGAGAAGTATAATTGTATTATGTATTTAACATCTTTCGAAATTAAAATTAAATTCGACCAAAGTAATTATTATATTGATATCAAAAACTTATGTGTATATCTATATAATAATATCAACTACGTTTTTTGAAACTTAAATTAATATTACTCAAAGTTTGTATAATTTAATATTGATCCACTTGATAATACTTGAATTAAAATTAAAAATTTTCTATAATAAAAATTTATATTCCTTTATAAAAAAAAATTATTTTATTTTTCAACAAATTACTGAGTATTTGTTTAATTAATTTTTTTTTTTTATGCCCAATAAAAAGTTCTTTAATAATTATTTATATAAAATTTTAAATATAAATTTTCTTTTCAATTTAATTTAAAGATTATTAAATGAAATTTTTCAAATATTTAATTTATAAGTTGTTCATGAAACTTGCATTATCGTAAAAATAGTTTTCTTCTCCTCTAATTAAAAACTTTTTAAATTTTCAATTTCTTAATTGAAATTTTTCTTATTTAGTTTATTAAATTAAAAATATTAAAAGGAAAATTTATAAAGATTGACAATATATTGAAATAATAATATATAGACATAGTGTTGATATATACATATGAAACTATATGGACAATATAAGCAAATATGAAACAAATGTTTTCCTTATGTTAATTTCTTCTCGAAAGTCGGGGCTTAAGTTGTAGATACTGGTTAATAATTGTAACAACAATTTAATCTATATTTCGCTAATGCTTTCTGCGTGTGATGTTAAACTAACATAAAGCAGAATCAATTTCAATTCGGAATATGAAGAATGAAAACTTTGTCATTTTGATTGTGTTAAACTATAATGTGAATTTGTATGGTGTCATTTAAATTTTCCAGACACTGATTGTGGTTATTGAATAGAATATTGTTTGTTCTTAAAGAAAACAAACAAAAATAATGTGTGTTATTTTTTTCAATACATTTGCCTTGCACGAATTATTTTATTGTATAAGTAATAAAATTTGAAAGCTTTGTTTAAATTTGACTATACAGTTTCTTCATAACGCTACTGCTTCATTGGACAGTCTGAACAATAAAATGTCTGTAATTTTAATACAAAGAATTGTAAATATTAAATTATCGAAAAATTAATTATGATTTTTAGTACAATGTAAAAAAAATAGCAGAAAGATTAGAACTAAAACTTCAGAGTTTCTTGCATTTGTTGTTAAATAATGACTCGCCAAAAATTTATGGTAAATGAAATGTAGTAAAATTGATTAGTCTCCAAAATTATGGTTGATTGATTTGTTGGTTAAAGCGGCGGAACTACTCAAACTAGAGTTGTTCCCAATTAGTGCTTGCACACCGTTTTGACACCACTCTCTATGGTAACCTAGTCTGGTGCCTAACACACACCCCGTGACGTTAAGGAATTTTATCACTTCCCTGAGTTTGGTTGTAGCCAGCACATTTAGATCTTCGACGAAATAGTCACCTTTCTGGTTCTTGCTAGAGCCGGACATTTGCAGATAAAACGGATGATAGTTTCTTTTTCATCCTCATTCCCGTATAGCTGTGGCATTTTTGGTTAAACGGGATTCCCAGTCTTGCGGCATGCTCGCCAACTGCACAGTGACCCGTATAAACCGCCGTGGTTCTAGCAATAACTCTACATTTTAAAAATTTCCAGGTTCTGTTTTTGTTATAATTTGGCCTTTGATTGTTTTTTTAGAGAAAAAATGAATATAAATATATATATTATATTGCTGTAATCATATTAACAGATATATTAAGAAGCAAAAGTATACGAGACATTTTTCCTTCCAAACACAAAAAGTTACAAATTCTTGCAAAGTCATCATCAAGTTCATTTTGATATAGATAGCAAGGCATAAATAGAAGGAATGGTTGCTGTTACTAAGTATGTATTATGTCTTCTACAAAATAACAAATATTTGACATTTCAAAGATTAGACGATTTTATTATATACAGTAATTTTATATTATAATATTGTTCTTTAATCAACATAATTTACTTAAGAAATCAGTTAATTGATTTACTTTCTTTCCATTTTTTTTATTCAATGAAATTATTCTTGAATAAAATGTGAATAGCTACTGTACTGCAGAGAAAATACAAAGTCAGCAGGAGACCTGAAAGAATAAAATTCATATTATTAGAATAATTTCTGAAGTTAAAATAATATCTACTATTAACTAACTGTATATATAACATTTTCCTGGAAAAAAAAAGCACAGAACAAACTTTCTTGTTATTTTTATCTTGAAAATTTTCTTGTTTATTTTTTTTTTTGTCCTAGTTAGATATTATCATAATTTTTATATTAAAATGATACTTATAACCAAGAAAATCCACTTGCATTTTTATAAAAATGTTATATAAAAAAAAAAATAAAATTATAATAATAGAAACGTAACGAAAAATAACTACTAGCCAGAATAAAAATTAATTTATGAGATTTACGAAATTTTATTCAACATATACTTTAAGAATATAATAAAAAAAATAAATAAAAAAATAAAAGATTTAAAATGAATTTTATATAAACTGTAATATAGTATATTTATCGTACAATCACCCTCTATTTCGTATTGAAGTCGAAATTTATTTGCTAAAATTTAACAAACTACAGGAACCACCAGGGGCGTCGATAGCCAACACCGGGCCCGGGAAAAGATTTTTACAAATAAAAAAATTTTTATAGGTTTTTTATAGGTTTTAACATTATGGAAATAATACTAATTGAGCCTCCTAAACACATAATTTTATCATTAATAGTCACACTTTGTACATTTGTACAAATCTACTTGTGAAATCAGAATTATGGTGTACAGCGTAGGAAATAAGATCATATGAGAATCAGAATGTAAAGTTTTTTCGCTTTATATACAAACTTGTAGATTCCACTTTAATTTATATCACTTTAAAAAATCACAAATAATTAGTAACGACAACCCCTCCTAGATTATTTAAATTCGGACCGCGGTCCAAACAGTCCAACAAATACAAACAGTTTGGATGTCTATTAATTTTCTGAAAAAAAGTTGAAAAATCAACACCTTAAAATTATACTTACTAATGATAAAATTTTCTTACACTTTTTTTTACATAACAAATCACAAAAAATTCTACTTGACGCCATCATCAAGGATTTTTTATGTAAATTTTTTCCAATAATGACTGATAAGCATGAAACTGAATATCACATTTAAGCATGAAACTTAATATCACATATGTATAACGTACAGAGACCGGAAGTTCAAGCTCTTAAAAACGTTAAAATATGCTTGCTCTAATGCTCTTAAAACCTAATAAATATGCTCTTAAATATGCACTATAATACATTATTTATCTGATAAATTGGAATTAGAAACAATTATATATTTTCTTCTGTGAAATTCATTTTCCGATTAGTGACAATTTGTAAAACTATCTATTAGAAAAAGTTGTAGGTAAACATTATTTCAAAAAAATGTTGACAGGAAGAAATTCTCTACTTTTTTTAAATTTTCCAAAAAATGCAAATATATGCATTTATAAGGTAAATATGTAAATATATTGGAGAAATATGTTAATATATTCTCTAACAAATCAATGTCACACTTTTGAAAACATGTTGACATGAAGAAATCTTCAATTTTTACATGCATTTATAAGACAAATATGCATTTATATGCAATTATTGGAGAAATATGCAAATATATGCTCTAAGAAATCGAAGCCATTTTTCTTAAAAATCTTTGATTCGCACAAATACTTATTTACTTGATTTTAGTTTAGAGTTATCAGAAAAAAACATGTATTTGCATGAACTTCCGGTCTCTGATAATGTATATTGTTTTTGTCGCAAAAAAAATTAATCCCCCCCTTGCTCTGTGGGCCCAGGGAATTATACCCCGCCTCTCCCCCCCTCTCGACAGGCCTGGGAACCACACAAATATGAACCTAAAATATTAAGTATAAATTTTTAAAAATTACTCGACACTATGTAAAAATTGTCTTATATCTTCTGTAACGCATTACCGTCGAGAGTGACAAACTTATAACAGTAGATTATAATATATGTTAACTAAATTTGTTATTAATTACGAGGTGTCTATACACACAAACACATAGACACGAGTCAAAATTATATCACGAGATCGAAGGTCGAGTGATATAATATTGACAAGTGTCTATGTGTTTGTGTGTCTAGACAACTAGTAGTTATAACAAATTTTGTTAACATATCTATTATGCTTTTATGCGTAGGGGAGCGGTAGTTGCAAAGAGAGAATATAGAGATAATTTAGAATAAAAAATAAAGATAAAAGAAGCCAAGGGAATTTTTCCATGTTAATTATCCTTTAATTTCTCTTTCTTTTACAGGTAAAAGAAGCCAAGGGAATTTTTCCACGTTAATTATCCTTTCATTTCTCTTTCGCTGTATTGAAATATTGTGCGAGATATTATGTTTGTTTAGGTATTACGTAATATTCAATACGAAACATCTAAATGATTTCATTATTTACGCTGATGCATCTAAATTTTTTTCATTATATACGCTGATGCATCTAAATTTTTTCATTATTTACGCAGATGCATCTAAATGATTGCATGTGTATTGACACATATAATACTCCATTTAGTGATCTAAATTCTATAGCACTAAATACAACATAACGATCCCCTACGCATTAAAATTTATAATAATAATATTATTACTCAATGAGAAGATTATTTTACGCATGATAAAATTACGAAAAATTTTACTTCTAGATCGAAAACGACCGATAAAAATATAAGAACTTCTTTTATGAAATTAATAAAAATATTATATATTTTAAACAAAGTCTCAACCCTATGATATTTTAATTTGAATAAAATTAGCAGTGTTCGTTGTATAATTAGAATGACAGGAAACAACAATAGTTGTGTTTAGTATTATTTAAAATTATTATTTAATAATATTGACAAAACGACACAAAAACATAATCATAAGTGAATAATATATTTACAGATTTTATAAGATTAAGATTTAGAAATTAATTGCATCCAAAAATTTTTACGACTTTTATAAGTATATTATCGGTGACATGAAATAACGCCCAAGGTATTAACGCCCAAAAGGCGTTATTTCCCTCCGTAGTGGGAAATAAAGCCCAAATTGTGTTTGGGCTTTATTTCTCACAGTGATGGGAAATAACAGGCGAAAATATGAGGAATTAACACCCAAATGAAAGTAAAGAGTGAATTAAGGTCTAAAAAAATGTTTCAATTTAAATAAGTGGATTTTTATTTTTATTTGCAGCACCATCTGTTTTTTGTGTATTCGACAAAATTTTGTTCTGGGCACTAATCCGAGTTCTTCGAGCCACTGCTAATTCCCTACTCGAAATTTTTTAAAACAGCTGGAAAAGATTCGATATTTTGCTTTTACTGAAAATAAGAAATAACTTAATTTAATATGTAATTCTTTTGGAACAGGTCAAATTACTGACTTGATTTAAAGAAATATGTAATTTTTTTGGAAAAGGTCAAATTACTTACTTGATTTCCATTCTTTCTAAATTACCACAAGTTAATAATTTGTAAAATTTCTTCGTTTATTTTAGGTCTTTTCCAAAAGGATGTTGTTCAAACAACTTTTTTTTAAAAGTTTCGTACAACTGTCCCCTCTAGAAAAATCCAAGAATTGGAAACATGTTTGGGCTTTCTTTTCTAACAAACAAAAAATGCAAAAAGGAATTAACGCCCGTGGGCGTTATTACCCATCACTGTGAGAAATAAAGCCCAAACGCAATTTGGGCTTTATTTCCCACTACGGAGGGAAATAACGCCTTTTGGGCGTTAATACCTTGAGCGTTATTTCATGTCACCTATATTATCAGGTTTTCAAGTTACTTTAGTTAGCAAAATGAAATTATCGAAAATGACATTTAGATCATTTCAAATCTCTTTTTGAATATTGTATTAGGTTAAAAAAAAAAAAATATAAATTTACTTTTAAAGTAACCATTCTTATTTTTTATTTATTCTAGCAATAGATAAATTAATTAAAAATAAAGGTAAAACGTAAGAATAGTAAATTTCTTTTTATTTTCTGTATATTTTTCCCTTTTGTGTAATTGGCTAAATCTTTAGGTGATTAAAACAGTATTATTTAATGTTGAGGAGATATTTCAACAAATGAAAAATATATATATTTTTTAAAGTTGTTTTTTTTTTTTGATTTTATATTTAGAAACTTTGTTAAAATGTATACAATTAAGGTTTCTATCATTATTTTGGTTGCGGACTAACGTTTAAAACTTTCGGTACGAATTCAATTCTAAAAAAATCTATAGCTAAGATGTCGAAAATTTTGATTTAAAAAACATGAATTTGGTCTTTAATTGCACTTGTCACCAAAAATATAGTTGTTTTTCTTACATTAAAACCTTTACATACAATTCATATGTATTTACTGAACAGTTTACTAAAAAAAAAATTTACAAAATTTTTTTTATTTTTTTAGTTTTTTGCAGAATTTAAAAAGAAAAGATTTAATTTTTTTTTTTTGTCTTGCAAAGGAAATATAAATGAGGAAAGAGATTTTCTTTAAAATAGAAATTAGAATAAATGTCTAATTAAATAAGGATAAAATGAAATATAAGTTAAATAGAAAAGTATAAAGAAAATTTCTTTCTTCTGAAAATAATATGTTTTCATATCAACGTTAATTAAACCCAATTAGTCATTTCCATTTTCTTCATTTTGTTTTGTTTTTTTTTTTTTAAATTCCGATTAAAAAACCATTTAAATTATATTATTTTCGCGCTATTAGAATTAAAAAGGTTTAATTAAATGTCAAGGTAATCCATTCCATATATTCGTTTGAAGAGTTTTATTTTTTGTTCGCTATTTTACTGCGAAGATAGTGTGTAAGATAATAATTCGATCATTAAGAAAATAATTGTGATATTATTATAGTAAACTTCTTTGATTTTTTGGAGTGAGTTTCTATATATTGTCATCATCCAGAATATACCCAACCGCATAAGTCCAATATATGAACTCATGAATTTTTTTATTTCATTTTATTTAATTTAATATAAACTAAAAAAAATTTCGCAAAATAATAACTTAGCTATTAAATTTCTAAAAATAGATAAATTTTGGACCCTAGATACAAAAGGCCAAACGTTTGTGTTAATTTCTTATTAAAAAAAAAAAAATTGGAAAATTAAAATTTATTAGACTAATTCCTATCAATTGTGAACATTAAATTATTGATTAAGTCATTAAAATTTTTATTATTTTTCACATTGAGTTTATTTTTTTATTTTTTAGGGTAAATTATTTTCCTTCTTAAAAAAAAAAAAACGAAAATAAAAGTATTCTATATTGATTTGAATTTTAATTTAGGAACTTATCTGGAAAAAATGTGAACCTTTTTATGTTAAAAAAAAAATGTTTGCACAAAAAAAATCATTTTATAAAATAAACGTAATAAAATTTTATTTTTATTACAATAAAGTTTATGGATTTTTTTACCTTTAAAAATTATACTAAAAATGTTAAAAAAAAAAAATTCTGCAATATATATTGTATATATTTTTTAACAGACAGTATGTAATTTTTGGATAATTTAAAATATGCTATTCAGACATAATAAAACTGTCGTACTAATTTTAATGAAAAATTAAAAAAAAAAATTTTAATTGTAAAATCAAATATGTTGTTATAAATGGATTTTTCGTTATTTTTAAATTTTTATTTTATTTTTGAAAATATTATTTTCCTAAAAGAAATCGAACATTATTGTTTATCATTCATATCAAGAAAAAGCTCAGTAAAAAATTGTACAAACTAGACTTAAATAACCAAAAGTTAAATTCGACTGCAGGAAGTAGAATTCTATTCTTCCAGATAATTTCGTAGAAAAATATTCATTCGTGATTAAAATATCCTTTAGCATAAGAATAAAGTATCCAGAGTTAAAAAAAAAATGTTTCTATAAAAATTACATGAAATATGAGTGATTAATATTGTGTCTGCAGCAGTTTAACATAATATGAACTATTACACGGAGAGAAAAGATTGCTAATATCATATAAAATGTGAATAAATCATGGAAAAAAAGGTCTTGTTTTTGACCCGTTCGCCTTTTTTCTCGAATCCAGTATTTTTTTTGCATAATTTTTAGAACGTTTTCATGCACATAACAATCAACTTTACTTCATGAAAAAAATATTGTTTGCGTGAATAAAGAAATAATAAGACATTGTAATGTGTGAGTTTTTTGATAATTCGTGTAAAAGAAACACGAATCAAGAAACGCATGACCTTAAAAAATACATTTTTCATTTCAATAGCCTAGCCTATGGGTAGAGATGTCGGTTTGCAATGCTGAGGACCCAGGTTCGAATCTTGAAGAGGACAATTATGTGAAAAAAAAAATTTTTTTTTTTTTTTATTTTTTTTTTTTTTTTTTATTTTTTTTTTTATTTAATTTGTTTTATTTTAATTTTTTTTTATTTATTAAATTTGATTTTTTATTTATTAAATTTAATTTTATTAAATTTATATTGATTTATTTGATTTTTCTCATGCCCTCTTCGGGATTCGAACCTTGTTCTTTTGCATTGCAAACGTTCAACTCTACCACTAGGCTAAGCAATTGAAATTTAAAATGTGTGCAAAATAGAAAATATAAATTATATACTGACTACAATATCTTTCTTAAGATTAACAAAATTTCATTAAATCAAGAAATAATGTATTGAACTAATGGAAAACTGTAACCATAGAATATGAAAAAATTATTATCAAATAAGAAATGTATTCGCAAAGAATCATGTATTTAATTTTCATGTTTCATGTTAAAAAAAAATACACAAACCAAGGAAAAAAATTCTTAAACTGTGTTAGAATCACATCAAGTAAATATTTACTTAAATTAAGAAATATTTACATAAATGAAAAAATAATTACTTGATTAATGAAAATAAGCCCATTAAATGAAGCAAAATAAGTTTACTTGAATCATGGAAAAAGCCATAAATAACAGTCGAGAAATAATTGCAAACTTTAAGCAAATATTTAACATATCAAGTGAATTCGCTTTGAATTATGAAAATTCGTTTTTTTTCTTAAATTTTAGTGATTATGAAAGTGTATTGCACGATTCTAGAAATTTTTTTCCCTCAGTGTATAGTGAATAATACAATAAAAAAAAAGTATATAATCAATAATTTTTAAAAATAAATATTTTGATTAAAACATTCAATAGTACAATGTTAATATAGGGACATCAGTAAATTGTTTAAAAAAAAAAGAATAAAACTGCTGGCAACAATCTATTTACAAACCTTTTTTTTTTATCCATCCATATAAAATACACATAATTCGCTACATATAAATACTTCAGATACGGAATAACGATCTTTAAAATAAATTGAATTTTAGATTCAGATATAAAAATTCCCTGTTTTTTTTTTCTATCTAAAAAAAGCAATTAAAAAAGTCATGGAGCACAATTAGGCAGTGTTTTACGGGTTTAGTGATAAAACAAAAAATACATAAAATTTCAAACTCATCTACGACCTACCGAATTTAATTTTAATTTCGAAACTTTAGAAATAATTTTATGAAATCAATTTTTCATATAATTCCGTTCATTATCAAAATTTTTGAAATTTAAGACTGGAAATCAATTTTTTTAAATTTCGTTTATTTCAAATAGTTCTCTTATTTAGTCAGTTTTCACATTTTTGTGGCACAGAGATATAAACGAAAAGTTGGAAAATTTTTTAAATTTTGTTAAAAAGAAAACTTAAATTTTTTTTTTTCATAAATAATTAATTTTACAGATGATTTTTATAATTATTATTTATCAAAAATAAATTAATGATAATTAAATTATAGCCGCATATTTTCTGGTCTACTGATTTTTTGATAGGTTCAATTTGCTGCATTTATCATTTTTTGATTTTTTTTTTTTTAAGTGTGATATTTTTAATTTTATGTCATCATTAAATTATTGATTGGAATTTATTAAAAATAATTATTTCAATTTATAATTAAATCGATTAAATTGAAAAATTGTTATAATTTTTCATAAATTTCATCTTAACACTATAAAATTTTATATTATTTTGTGAATTTTATTTTAATAAATTTATTGGGAGAAAAAAATTGTAATGAGTCGTCTTTTATAAATTTTATACTAATGAATAGCGTTACAAAATCGAAGTGATTCAATTTACATGATCAGAATTATGAGTAAAATTTTTTTTTTGGGAATAATATTTTTCCAAACAAATAAAAAAAATTTAAGTGGGAAAAATAACAAATTTTGCACAAAAGATGAAAGATAGTGCGGTCATACAATTCTGTTACGTTGTGGATCATGTCTCTTGCTATATACCTACAACAATATGCGTTTATCATTTCTTACAAAAGTATCAAAAATAATTCAACGCCTTCCTAAAAATGCCGAAAACCAGTAGAAAACTACAGCGCATACAAGAAAATAAATAATAATTTAAATTTTTTATATATACTATATAATATAACTTTTAAGAAAAATAAAGTTATCTATTGGCAATTAAAATTTTACTATTTATTAATACCTGAAACCAACCAATATGCGGAAAACTGAATTAATTTGTTTTTCTTTTCCGTAGCAAAGAATATACATGAATACCTACATTTAATTATTACAAAATGATTAAAATGGATTCACATATCTAAAATCTTAACAATGAAAATAGCTGAACAGCAGAAAAATGTTGAAATTAAAAAATATTTTTATTTATTTTTATGTGAATTGTTTTATACTCGTGTATGTATAATACAGCAACATGTTATAAATAGAATATTTTGTTTAATTTTTATATTATCAATATTATCTAATATACATATAAGAAGATCAAATCTAAAGAAATTTTTTTTAATAAAAGTCCAAAGAGAATGAAAATTTCCACAATTGTTCTTTTATTGCTCTTATTATTTTTTATTCATTATTATTATTTTATTGAAAATCCAGCAACTTAGAGTTAGGGCGAGTATTGACATTTAAAAAAAAAAATTATAGTTGCTCGAGCAATTTATTTTGTAACGTTCGCCAAAATAAGAATTATAAGCATGATTAAATCCATAATATAGTTTAAATTGATAGTTTACCATAAAAATTAACGAAAACTGGTAGCTAAGCTACTTACTGGGGCTTAATTTACTGAGGATATAATTAAATTTTTAATAAATTTCTATTATGGTAGACGGTTTATTATCAAATAATTTATTTATTAAATTCGAACAATTCGTACATAATTCGAAATTTTCAATCTGTCGATAATATTTTATGTTTATAAATCACTAGTTTTTCTAAACCATAGTTTTTTTTTTTTTTACACACAACATAGATATGTGAATTATTTGAAATAAGAATGCATAAGATAAAATGATGATTATTGAAAAAAGCACGTTTTATAAAATTTTATTCATAAGAGAAACATGTTGGAAAATCATTACATTTGCAAGTGCATCATTAAAATTTGCACAGACCGAAAATTAAATTATATATTTATTGAAACATTGAAAGTATTTCCTTTTTTTTAAATCTGCAGTATTAAGTTCTTTTTCTTGCATATTTTGATTTTTATTTAATTTTTAAAGGATCCAGGTTCTTTTCTTGTAATAATACATCTTCCAAGCCTTAAGAATTTTTTTTAACATAAATAACATAAAGAATGAAAAAAAAAAGGAATTTGAGAAGAACAACAATTTAAAAAAAAATAAATAAAAAATTTCCAAATTTTTTTAATCTTTTAAAATCACCTACACACATCATGCATGTTCATATATAAAACAACATTTCATACATATAGTTTATGTTTAAAAAATGAAAAAAAAATGTTTCCAAACAAAAAGATTTTTATTTATATACAATAAATTTTATGATCAAATATAAATCTAAGAAATATTCTAAATACAATTTACGTGTTTCATATATTTGCAATAAAATTTGCATAACCATAAACTTTTCTGATTTCCGTTTTTCCGCTACTAAATTAGAAAGAGAATTTTCATTTCAACAGAGCAGTAAAATAATAAAAATAGCATACATATAATATGTAATATTGTATAAACTACATATCCGGAGAAAATGAACCGGAATTAAAGAAAATCACGTATTTGTTCATTTTCATTTAAATTTTCATTTCATTTACTGAAAACGTAGTTTTATTTATTTTATTTTTTAAATACACTGAGAAAAAAAATATTGTTTTTAATATAAAATAATATTTTTTGATTGTTTTTCGATATGATTTTAAAAATTATATAACAATTTTATTGTGAATCATGCCATTCATTATGACATCATTCAGCAGCACAAAATATTTTAATATTAAATATAATTTGCAAAACATTATTTATGATCACAATATTTTTAAAACTTATTTGAAACCAGGATAATTTAATTCACTTAACTTTGGAGTTATCTTCTTTATTTTTATGTTGAATTCTTTTTCAATAAATTTAATAACCCATATTTTCTCTTTTATATTTTATGAATATCTTAAAATCTATCATCATTGTATTTTTTTTCAGTGTTTCATTCTATTTCCAGTGTATGTAAAGTATCTCAAATATATACATACTTATATATAGATTTTTCTAAGGAGTATTGGCGAAAAGAAAACAAAAATAAACGTATTTGTTATTATATAAATGTAAATTAAAATGAAAGCAAAATAAAACAATCTAAACGAGAGAAAAATAGGAAATCGAAAATTAATTCGAAGGAATTTTTATTAAAGAGGATACAACAATAGAAAGAATTTTAGAAGGTGTAAACAAATTTAATTCCCATAATTTATGGTTTAAATGCTAAACTTTAAATAAACTGAATTTATTTCAGATTCCATGATTTTAATGACACTATCTCAGATACCATACAAACATTTATGTGTCCTATAGTATACATTTTTCTGCAAAAAATAAAGTTTAAATTTTAAATCTTTCTAATGAAATTAACAGTCATAGTCTAATAATAATTATTTATACTGAAAATCTTGAACATATATTATATATATTATATATTATAAGTATAAATTTAGTTAGTTTATTACATTTCGATAGTACCACACATTATTAGTCTATGATCTAATATTTATCTACAGAGGAATTTATTACGTTAATTGGGTCTTGATCTGTTAAGGTTATTAAAACAAATTAAAAGATTGTTAAGTAAAACAATATAAAATATAAATTCAATATTGAGAGAAAAGTTTTTTGTGTGTATGAAAATTATTGATTTTAAGAAAATAAGTATTATTCGAATTTTTATTATTCCTTTTTAAGAAGGATGTAAATGCAATATCTATACATTATTATATCTATCTATTAAGTAAAACAAAAATTTGTTTTTCCAATCTATATGTTTGTTCGCGGCAAAAAGCATTGAAGGCAAAAATGGAAATGAATGAATTAAAATCAATATAGGATAAATTAATTTGAATATTACGAAGACAATAATAATATATTAGAAAAAAATATATATAAATATAAATGAATAGAATATAAAGAGATCAATATGTCACGAAAAACAATATTGTCTAATAATAATTCCAATTAAATTAATTTCATTGAAGCTTAGAGAGTATCAATATTAATGGAAAATTGAACTTGATATTTTCAATGAAATTAGCATTTTGGGACCTATAATTATGTATGTATATTATATATATGTATGCGTATATATATAAATATTATGTATATTTATTATATTCTTCAAGTAAAAAGTTTTATTATGAAACATGATCTTTTTTAAATTATTATAAATTTATATTGGATAAACAACAACTGCCTATGATAAAGAAATAATTTTTTATACAATTACACTGAACTTTATATACTTTCAAATTAAATGTTTATGCTTTAGGTATTTCCATATTGCAAAAATAATAATTTGAATATCTACTGTACATATTTTTAAGGTTTTTTTTTTGCCGAAACTGAATGCAATAAATTTAATAGGAACAAAAAAAAATTAAAATTTTTCATTTTCTTATCGACTCAAGAAAAGATAAATTATGTATTCATTTATTTGTCTTTTTAAATTTATCGTAAGACCACCAAAAATTTTCCGAACCTCATTAATGATTTAATGGGATTTGTAAGCGATACAACCTTTTTTTGGGAATGGTATTATTGCTAAATAATCTAATTTTATCATCACTACGTCCCAGATAACATGAATAATTTTTTTTCATTTCGCCTTGGAAATTTTGTGAGTAAGTATCCCAATATACCACGAGTCAGTTATTTGTCTAGTTCATCGGAAATAAAAAACATCATTTGTTAACTAACTTAGTATACTAATGATATGAACACGTTAGCCACAAGGATATATAAAAAGTACGACATGGATCGTATATAGGTGACAAATAACTGACATTGCCCATACATCAAGTGCCTTCGAGCTAGTTATTTGTAACCGTAAATTACGACTGAACGTTAGGTATACGACAAGCATTAAGGTAAAGAATATAGCTGACGTAGCCGTTAGTTATGAAACTAACATATAAGTCAGAATTAAAACTGTCTCCAGGATCAGTTATCAGGCTGACTACTAAGCTAGTTGTAAATCTTACTTAAATGTCACTTATATGACGGACATCGAAGGACAATTCTATGACTGCCGTCGATGTTAATTGTAAAACATACTTTAATGTAAGCTGACCATTTTTGTCCTCCTAAGGAGGACCTATTCAGAATATTTTTAGTTTTTCGCAAATATTTCGAAAACGGTGCGTTTTTTACCCATTCATATTTTCGAGATATTTGCGAAAAACTAAAAATATTCTGAATAGGTCCTCCTTTTAGGAGGACAAAAATGGTGAGCTTACATTAAAGTATATTTTACAATTAACATTAACATCAATTAACAAAATGTCAGCTCATTTAATGGTAACTTTGCTAAAGTAAAAAAAACTGTTGTAACCAAAATGGCAAAAATAAGAATCAGATATAGTTAATGTTGAAATACTATTTATTATTTAACATAAAAATAATAATAACAAACAAATTAACATAAATTCTCTTATAAAAATTAAAACAGAAATTTTCATAAACGAAAGATTTTAGTAATTAATATTAAAATTATCGAATCTATTTTTCAAAAATACATTTCTTATGTACTTCATATGATAATTATTTAACATAAAAATAATAAAAATCGAAAAAGAAAAGTGATTCCCACACTTTCTTAGTTCTTGAATATTTATAAATTTTCTGTACTTACTTCGTCTTAAAGAAGAAATAATAAAACAAATATGCATAAACGCAAATTACTGTTGCAGTTGCACAGAAAGCTTGTCCATTGCCATCGGTAATCTTCAGCATTTAAAAGGAAATATGTACATACAATTGTCACACAAACTGTTAACTGTTAACCATTAAAATACAAAATACTAATAACATAAAACCATAAACATAATAAATTTTGTAGGCCCAGAAGGATGTAAAAATGAAGTACCTGAAACGAAGTTAAAAATATATAAAAAAAATATATATTATCAATAATTGTTATTTCTAATTATTAGTAGATAGTAATGATAATGAAACTTAAAAACAATTGTTGTTCTTTCACAGGAAACTGTATTAATAATTTAAAAATCTGAGGATTCACAAAAACTCACCGAAATCCCCCTAACAAATTGTTATGTTTCTTTTCTTTATTTTTATGTACATACATAATTCTAAAACACAAATTTTTTTTTTATATTCATACACAGTTATCGGCAGATCAGCTATTAAATAAATATTGATTGAGATTTTTTCGTATTAGATTCTCGAACACTGAAGATAAATTTTTCGAAAAAGCTGAAATTTCATATTTAGTACCTAATAAAATAATAATACTATTCAGCAATGTAGACATATTAATTTTTTTGGATATTAAACTATCTTTGCATAATGTAAATAATTTATTAAAATTGTTTTAATTAAGTTTTGATCAAGAAAAAAAAATTAATTAAAAATAAATAATAATTAAGGTCCAAATTATATAACTAGGAATTTGTTTCTAAGTGTCATTATCTTAACTATTTCGTCAATTCGTATATTCTTATTCAAGGAAGTATTTTAATCACCAGAACTATTCTTTTCTTTACACTTCTTTGATTTTCTATACCAAAAACAGATTCTAGTATTAAGCTGTTAAGGGTTTGTAAGCAAAATTATTTGCAAATCTTACATTTCAATGAAAATTGACCCAAACGATAAAACATCCCCTAATAATATAATAATACCTGGTTCCATAAACCATTTCTTCTCAGGAATTGGACGGGACACTGCGTTAACTCGACATGGATAATCTGGTTGACCATCTAAGTTTCGGCCAACAACTGTACCAACTAATGTTATTGGTAAAATTATAAATATGCAAATACATGTTACTGCTACCATTGTTCCGAATGGTATTGCTCTTGATGCATGATAATAGATGGCAATAAAATTTATAAAAAAAAGCTGTACCACAAACAAAAAAAGGCACCATAAATGCGGACACCAACATTTGTCGTATCCAAATTCTGCCACCAAGTCGAGAATATAAAGATCCTCCGAAATATCCATTTATTGGTGATGTTGCAGCATAAACAAAAATCGCAGTTGATAGCATTGAACCTCGTCTAAAAGGGAAAAAAAATATGAAGACAAAAAGAAATAAATTATATTTTCCAGCACTTAAATATTTATAATTCAAGAAGCTGAAGGACTTACTCGGTATATAATTCTCCAATGATTGCAAAAATTATAACAGAAAATTCAACGGATGTAAGCTGGTAACCGGCACCAATTAAAGCCGAGAACAATAGTGTATGAGATGGCGATCTAAAAACATCACCATGCACTTGCTTCCAACCGTATTCATCGCCTAAGTCTCGCTCCTAAATATATTTAAAAAAACATTATTTTCTAAACCGCAAAATTAAATAAATTTTTAAATTATTCGTAGATTTTAATCTTTAGTAAGATAGTAAGATTAATCACAATATTAATAAAAAAAACCTACCATATCATCCATTTCTTCATCTTTACTGTATCTGGCGTAGTCTTTTCTCAAAGTTCTCATTAATATCATCGAAACTAAACCAACTAGAAATATTACCATCATGAAACTGTTGAATATACTAAACCAATGAATCTAAAACAAAAAATATTTACAAAGGTTTTCATTCAAAAATGTTTCAAAATGTTCATAATTTACAAAGCACTCAAGAATGCCTGAATAACGCCTCAAAAATTAACTAGTATTCATTTACAAAGTTGACGATGATAATAGTTATTACAACTAAATTAACTAAATAAACTTAATTAATTATGAGGAGTTTCGGAAGAATTATCAAATAAGTTGTTAAAAATCGAGAAATATTAATTTTTCTGGCGCTTCTATATAAAATATTTAACAACCACAATAGAAATAAAAATTTAACAGAGAAAAACAATAATAATACAAGGTTGTCTCTGTTAAGGTTTTTTTAAATAGCTAAAACCTTTTATTTTATTCTGATCGTTTCCATAAGTATGCGTTAAACTTATTACTTACCCTGTGTTGGAAAAAATTTGGATCAAAATATTTATCAAAACGATCTTCAAATTTGATATTGCTAGGTTTAAAATTAACTTCATAAGAAAATTTTATTTTAGCAGTTCTTTTTTCTCTGTATTCAAGTTTACATCAACAATTTGTTTACCATTATATCCAATATCAAATCTTTTGTGCGTATAAATATAAAATTTATTTTCTTTAAGATCTTTTTCACCAACTTTTCCCCAAATTGGTAAACCATCAATATACATTTGATACCTGAAAAAAAAAATTAAAAAAATTTAAACCTGAATTATTATTTTCTTTCACAAATTTACCAATTATCATTTTTAACAGCATATGTAAAGGCTTTTGCTTTCTCCTCAGTAAGTTCCACCATACATATAACACTTGTTGGAACATCAACTAAAAAAATATATTTGTTATATATATAGGAATAACAGAACTAAGTTCTTTTAGTTGATCATTGGCTTTTTGTTTTTATTAAATTCCGAATTCAATGATTTGATTATCACACCTTTAAATTCCATTTCATAGCCACTAAATTCTAATTCAACACCCTGAAGTGCCTCACTAAGGGTTTCATGATAATGACTGATTGACGGCTTATTACCAACACAAAATGGTAATGAAAAATATGCATAAGTCTCTTGCCGATTAGCATATGGACCAACTGTATTCATCCACAGAACAACTTCCATAGGTCAAGTACCTAATCGATTTGAACCTATAATACCTACAAAGAAAAAAATTATAAAATTTGAATTAAAATTTTTTTTTTTTAGGTAATATAGGTAATCGTATAGTTCAATCTAAAATATAATTCCTTTTATTTGAATAAACAATTTTCTAAAATAGATTAGGTACCTAGGACATAGGTAGGTCCCTACCTATTCAAACAAAAACAACAATAATTGCAACTTCATAAAACCGCAAACACCGCCGGCCCCCACCCCCCCCTCTTGTTTTGTGACACCCCCTATACTCTCTACAAAAAAATTGGGCAAATCGAGCAAAAACAAAAAAATTTCCCATACAAAAGGTATGAAAACTTTGGTGGGGCCTATCTCCGAGACGGGGTCTTTGCCCCAAGAACTGATTTCAGTCTTGGGAGTTTGGGCACCGCCTCTACCTCCCCTCCAAGTTTCAGCCCATTCTGAGGGGTTCAAGGAAACTGTAGTTACCCACGCCGACCTCCCCAAACAACGAATTCCCGGAAATTCTTCAAAAGACGGCTCTTACTGTTTATCTAAAAAAAAATTAAATAAAATATAAATAAAAAAAAATAAACTTACCTTTTTTGTTATTTTTTATTTATTTTCTTAATTTTTTTTTATTTATTTTATTCAATTTAAACTCTTTCAGTAGAAAATTATATGAAACTAAATGTCAATAATAGCAAACAATAACAAATAATTATGGCGGTGTTACCATGTCTATATACTGGCGCTTATGTACGCCTAGCAATTTTCTTTGAATTACCAACATATAATAAAGCAATTTATAGTAGTTATTTGTACACAAATAACTGACGCTGTGTCAGCTTTACGTAAACTGACATTTATGTACAACCAGTAACTGTTTGAAGAGAAAGATTACCGTAATAAGTCGCTTACACTCAAAAATAAGATAGACTGCAAGGTCAAATATTTGTTTCGACTTAGAACATAGTTCAATATCCGACACAAAAGTCGGTAATTTAAATTGGTCTTTTCAGCTGACCTTAAAACTGGCGGCCGGGACAAACTCCTGTTTATTGGTGTTCAGGTCAGTTTCAAAACTAACAAACAAGTCGGAGGCATATTTTAAGCCGGTGTGCCAAAAATATGTTAACTATGAGTGAACTTGTAGGCCGGTTCAGTAATCGACGCCCATGCCAGTACAAATACTTGACATTTCTTTGCGAACTGGCGCGATGGTATATTGGGTATTAATATAAACAGAACATCGAACAAACTGTGCATTATTATTGAAAGCCTGGACATTCATTACGGGCAAGTGAAAGTTATTTAAAAATCTGATTAAGAAAGTAATTAAAAATCTTTTGCAATGAAGAAATGTTGAGAAAATTGATAAGTTTAACATTATTATTTTCCAGAGTACCGATGCTGTATAGAATTTTATGATCGAGTGATTCCGATATAAATAATTGCAAATTTTTTTGCGCTTTTCATTATTTAATATTGTCATACCCACATGTAAATGTATCATGTACGTCGTACACACATGTACGTAGTCGTACATACATGTAGAATGTAGATGTATCAAATAAAATACATTCTCGTCTTTTGTTAAAATCAATTATGAAATTTTATTTTATAGCTGAAATTTACATCAATTTTGTTAATCAGATAAAGTTATGAAACATTCAAGAATGTTAATAAGAATTCAAAAATAATAACGTTTCTACTTTAAAAATAAATGTACCTACATTAGGGAAATTTTAACTAGAATATAACTTTTTTTTTAAAGCTAGAAGATTTAACAGATATAAAGTTTATTCAAGAAATCAACCTTCTTTCTGCATTATGGAAATTTCCCAATATTGATTAAAGAAGCAAATAAAATGTTCATTAATGAAAAAAAGGAAAATTTTGTTAAAAACTTTTGATTATATGAAGCTTTTTAACGAACAAATTTTTATTCTCTACAGTTGGATTATTTATTCAATGATAAGCATAAATAGTTAATTTGAAAATTAATTTTGCAAGAAAATAATTTAAAAATGATGAAATAAATTTTGATAGTTAACATTAATTTCATGTTAGAAACATTTTTATTGATTGGCTACTACAGTGAAATTTACGTTTAAACCACCGACGAAAGTGAAAATTTTAAGTGTGATAAACATAGTTTTGTTTTAATGGTTTGAAATTTTATCATTTTAGGTATTTTAATGATTTGACAATTGGAAAATTTACAATAAAAAAAAGTAAAAATTATATAAAAAGCACAAAATTTGGCTTTCATGCAACGCAAATAAATTGACAAAAAGTTATTAAAAAAACTTTTGATTCTATATCGCAGGAGAATGTTTGGAATAACCATATTTTTAGAGGACGGTTTTGGCTTTTTATTAGGACCTAATTTGAAAAAATACACGTCTACTTCCGTGTTTAGACAGGTGGTTTTTGTTAATCAGTTAACATAAAAAATTGTATTTTTTAAATACAAATTAAGTTAATTTAATTATATGAAAATTATACTGTAGGATTAATATATTTATAACATTCACAATAAACTGGAGCATGGGCTTAAAAAACACAAAAATAAAAAAAAAATCTTAACCAAAAATAAGTGTTCTTTCTTAAGTACCTAAATAAACACTTCAATGTCATTCTGAAATATTTTGCATTCTAAAATATGTTAAAAAAAAATTACATTTTCCTTAAAAATGTTTTCATTTACATAAAGGATATTACATTTTCCTTAAAAAAAAAAAAACAATTTAGTTTCACTATTTTTCAAGAGTTCTTCAAGTTTATTACCTTATGTAAAATTTCTCATTTGTTGAAAATTTTTTATGCTCCACGCTCTTCGTAATAAAATAAAAATGAATATAATTTTCTGTGTTAGGTAAAATAAAATAAAATTAGAGAAAAGGAAATAAATGAAATCATTTTAATTTTATATTTAAGGAAATTTTAACACTGACAATCACTTTAAAGGTTATAAGAATAATATTTAAAAATTTATGATTCCATAAGAAATGTGCAAAAACCAAGAACAGGAGAATGTTATTTAAATAGTTGTCTTGTCACTATAAAAGTAAAACCATCAAATATTTCATTTTGATATATTATAACAAAAAAAAAACAACAAATTTTTGGTAAATGTTGGAAAAATAAAAATTAATAAATTAATTGATTAAAAATTAGAAAATATATTTATTACATATATTTACGAATTTTCTATTTTATATTAGGCTAGTCGAAATACCCGGCTTCGCACGGTAGTTCGGAACTTTTATTTATATCAAAATCAAAACACTTTCATCCAGATTTTGTGCACTAAAAAAACAGAATTTCGAAATTTGTTAAATATCCGGGGAGGTGCCTTAACACATCCAGTCTTCTAAATAGTCGATTCGGGTCCAACGCCATAATATTTTGTCGGAATATACCTAAATTTAATTTTTTGCATTAAAAAAAACAGAATTTCAAAATTTGTTAAATAGCCACTTCCCCGGTGCCTTAACACATCCAGTCTCCTAAATAGTCGATTCGGGTCCAACGCTATAATAAATACCTAAATTGCAAAACCGCCTTCTAAGGTAGGCCCCCGTCGGTGCCTCGGATCAAAAATATAACCAATCGGGCCTCTAGGCTCTTTATTTTCAAAATTTTAAAATTTCGAAATTTGTTGTATAGCCCCCCAATTGAGCCCTGGAACGGTCTGGGGCCTGTCAACATCCAATTTTTTAAATAGGCTTTGCGGGTCCAACGCTACAACATTTTATCGGAATATACCCAAATTGCAAAACCGGCTTCTAAGGTAGCCCCCCGTCGGGGCTTCGGAACAAAATTTCTAGTACCCTATAACCATCTCGGGTCCCAGTGCTACTTAACTTAAAAATTTCAAAATTTCGAAATTTGTTGTTTGGCCCCCCAATTGAGCCCTGGGACAACGGTTGGGGGCCTCTCAACATCCAGTTTTTTAAATAGAGTTTTCGGGTCCAACGCTACTATATTTTATTGAAATATACCTAAATTTCAAAACCGGCTTCTAAGGTAGCCCCCCCGCCGGGGCCTCGGATCAAAATTTCTACTACCCTATAATCATCTCGAGCACCAATGATACTTAAGTTCAAAATTTCAGCCAAATCGGTCCGGCGGTTTAGGCGTGATTGAGGACAGAGGACAGAGGACAGAGGACAGAGGACAGAGGACAGAGGACAGAGGACAGAGGACAGAGGACAGAGGACAGAGGACAGAGGACAGAGGACAGAGGACAGAGGACAGAGGACAGAGGACAGAGGACAGAGGACAGAAGACAGAGGACAGAGGACAGAGGACAGAGGACAGAGGACAGAGGACAGAGGACAGAGGACAGAGGACAGAGGACAGAGGACAGAGGACAGAGGACAGAGGACAGAGGACAGAGGACAGAGGACAGAGGACAGAGGACAGAGGACAGAGGACAGAGGACAGAGGACAGAGGACAGAGGACAGAGGACAGAGGACAGAGGACAGAGGACAGAGGACAGAGGACAGAGGACAGAGGACAGAGGACAGAGGTCAGAGGACAGAGGACAGAGGACAGAGGACAGAGGACAGAGGACAGAGGACAGAGGACAGAGGACAGAGAATTTTCATTTTTATTTATTAGAAGATCACACTTTTAACAATATTCTTTCTCCATAATTTTAAACGCATTTTTATAATTGATAATAGTACATACTCTAATGCTTGTGCCTTAACTAAAGTTCCTACTTTAAGTTCTTTAAGCAGTTTTGAAAATTCTTAATTCTTAATGTTGTTTATGATTATGACGCATCTATTAACGCGATTCTGAAAGTTAATATTTATGATTATGTGTTTATGACTGAACTGTTTGCATTGTATTTAAAAAATTTAGTTTTAAAACTCGATTGGGAACTTTTTCTCTTTTTTGTTTTTTTCTGTTTTGAAAAATTAAAAATAAAATAATAAACGAAAGTTCATATGAAATTTAAATTTATATATATATAATAATAAAAATAAGTATAGAATAATATTCAGAATTATATATTATGTTTACATTACTTGATGCACAACGAAAAATTATGTATAAAATAAAATTGTATGAAATATGAAAAATAAAAGAAATAAATATAAATAATATAAAAACACAAAAAAAAAAACTGAATAGAACAATATTCTTTAACAAGAATAAATTAAAAAAGCTTTTTGTAATGCAGTGTTATTTATTTTTATCTTTCTCTTTTTTTTTTTTTAAGGCACACAAATTTAATTTTAAATTAAAAATATGCACTGGCGGAATATAATGAATGTGATTTAAAAAAAGAATTTTATATATATATATATATTATGTTGAGAATATTAAAAACATTTAATAATATAAATTATTATCATATTTTAGGAAATTTCTTATATTTATATATACAATATCCATAATGTTGTACAAAATTGAATTCCAATTATATGCGATGAAAATAACAAAATATATTTCTATCTTGTATATGTATATACCTACGTATATAGTAAAGGTTTTTAATATGCATGTGATCGGTAAGTTGTATTTACAATCGCAAATTTAGACCGGTAAATGGTTTATTACATGGGTCAATACACATGTAATTATTTAATTTATTTACATTCTCCGTATTAAATAAATTTTATTTACTTACTTCATTTTGAACTTTTGTTTATTTTTTGCATTGCAAAAGTATTGATTGCAACTACCTCTCACATGCACAAGAAAACAGTATACAAAACATGTTAATAAAATTTCTTATACAGCTCGTGGTGTATATACACAAAAACACATAGACACTTGTCAATATTATATCACTCGACGTAACGGTCTTGTGATATAAGTATTGACTCGTGTCGATATGTTTTTGTGTATATACAACTCGTTGTAATAACAAATTTTCTTAACATTTGTTGTAATCTACTATATTCTTGTTATACAAGTATACGATGTGAACAGAAAATTATAATGATGTGTTATGCTTATATAATAAAGCGCGAATATTAATTAGGACTAGTATTTAAAGTATTATTCTTTTCTCTAAACTAATTAGTTGTCTATTTTTAAATTTTTTGAAATAAAATATTTTTGAATAAAATTTGATTTAAGAACTTAATCATATATTTTAATTCCTTATTTTCGATGTTAAAAATGGGGGGCAGACAGTTGCCCAAATGACATTTTACAATCTGACATTTGCCCACGGACATTTGACAATCTGACATTTGCCAATCCGATATTTGAGTCCCCCGTTCCTTTTCACACATATTTTTGAATAAAATTTGATTTAAGAACTTAATCATATATTTTAATTCCTTATTTTCGATGTTAAAAATGGGGGGCAGACAGTTGCCTAAATGACATTTTACAATCTGACATTTGCCCACGGACATTTGACAATCTGACATTTGCCAATCCGATATTTGAGTCCCCCGTTCCTTTTCACACCTTTTCCAAATTGAACCAAAAAACTGATCAAATGTCAGATTGGCAAATATCCATGGGCAAATGTCAGATTATCAAATGTCATTTGGGCAACTGTCCCGGAATCGTTAAAAAAATGTTTCTCTTACAATAATCATAGTTTTATTTTGTTATAAGCACACTTAAATAATAAAGTTAGTTTTAAAAACAGAGAATGGATTTAGAGATTCTTTTTTTTGAGTGCATTTAAGATTTTCCTAAGCAAAGCTTTCATTCGAAATATTACTTCCACGAAAGCATAACCCTATATAAATTTTTTTTTTTATTAGTATTGCTATGATTATAGTTCTAACAACATCATGCTATCTCATCCATATACCTATGTAGATATAACTGATTTTATTTTTATTTTTTTCTTAAAGAGGAAAGAACAATATAAAAAAAGTTAATATAGTGATGAACATAAAACTTTTTTTCTATAATAAATTGGTATAACCATATATCTATATTATTATAATCATAATGAACATATATATTCAAATCAGTTGGGACCTTAAAAGGATAATCTCAATTTATTTTCTATAGATTTTGATTTTTTATGCGTTCTATCATATTATATAAAATATATGATATTTTATTTTTTTTTTCGTATAAATTCACACACGCGCTATAAAGCAGGAAATTAAATTCTTAAGTAATTTTAATGTTATATCTCTAGTTTAGTATATAAGAATAAATTTATTAGAAAATGAAGATCCTTACAGGAAATTGGCTATTAAAATTTTCTTTGAGGGGATAATCATCAAATATGGGATTATCTCACTTAAATGAATTTTATTATTATATATTTTACTATATAAAAAGAAAAAATTATTTTCTCTTTATGAATTGATTGTTTATAATTATTACATATATAATTTTTTTTTGAAGAGTGTATATGAATTGTTGTTTATGAATTTAAGGATATCCTGTGTTTTACCATTTCCATATTTTTTTATTATTAAATTTTTATCTCCTAATAGTGACCTGATTTTGAATTCTTACTATTTTTTTTTTTATTCACAATTCTCAAAAAAATATCTACAAAAGAATAAACAGTAGACCCAAATATTATGAACATAATTATCTACATTATTCTTTTTAATATATTAAGAATTATGCTTTTATTATCTGATGTTTCATATTACCTTACCTATATAGGATTCTATGTATAATATGAAATGAAAAATATATATACTTAATTTTAAATCATATTCTATTTTTTGTCTCATACACAAATCCTCTTCAATATTACCACCTTTTTAATGTTTATGCTCCAAATCATATATACATATATATGTAGTTATATTGGTATACGTATATTTTTGTTTTGCTATTTTAACCTTAAAAGGATTAACTTTTGTATATAAATATTAAAAGAATGTGGTAACAACTAATTGCCTTTTTTTTGTTAATAGATTTAATCTCTGAACTTATTAAGCTAACCTGTGTGTATTCAGTAAAAATAAAATGTTTTTAAAATAAAAATAATATAAATATGTACATATATAATATACGGAGGGATTTTCATAAAATTTAATCTAACTATATAATCTTTTGATCCGAGGACTCTTTTATGAATATTATTCTTAGTAATTTGTTTATTTTATATGTAAAATTTTAAATAGTACTTCGAGCTTTTAATATTTCTTACAATATAATTGAGGAGGCTGACATCGTAAACAAAATTTACTTCTTGTAATGTAAGAAAAGTTATATAGTATCAACTATAGTATCAAATTGTAATGAGGATAAAGTATTTGTGAAAAATAAATTAATAAATAAAATAAAAAAATTAAATATATGATATATTTTATTGATAACGATATCTTTGTTAAAATAAGTAATTGGAGCTATCATCGTCCAGTTTTTTCCCCGATAGATCTTCAGCAATTAAATAAATTGTTTAATACTTTGTTTTTGTATCACTATGGTGGTATTATTGTTGATATCTACACAAATCGCTACTTCAAATTTATATAGCCAACAATTAAATTATATAAAGATTTATAAATTTTATATTATTTTCATTGAAATAATGATTCATCTACTGTACATAAATCTTTTTAAATAGAACACCTGATGACGTGAGTATTGCGTGTCTAATTAACATTTTTTACACGAAACAAAAAAAAAACTTGAAATTGGTTATTATTTGACTTAAATTTTAAATTATTTAAATATAATTTAGTTTTCCAGAATAAAGTCGACAACCACTCCTTTACAATATAAATACTATTATGCGTATACATATTTGGAGTGACAAACTTTCCGATTGCAATCGAAAATTGAAAAGCAGATAATAATATTCTACATTTTTGTATTTTTATTTGGTGAAAATTAATTTGTCGTCAGATTTATTCACCATTTTCCATTGTGTGCCTCATCGTGGATTCGATTTTTTTAATTATTTTTATTATTATTATATATATTATTTTTATAAATAGTTAAGGCAAAATAGATAAGGAATTTACTAAATAATAATGCTTAATTATGCTAAAACATATAAGGCAAATTATTTCTTTTTCTGATCATTGAGCTTTAAGTCTTCAAGCATTTAATATAGCTCAAGTTTCATGGAAAGTTCATTATTTTCAAAAAGTTGTGAAATCAACAAAAAACTTTTTAAACATTTTCAATATTTTAGCTTTCTTATCCTTGTGATAATATCTTCCACAGAGACTCATTAAGTTTTAAAAGTATAAAAACACTAGTTAATCTTATATTAAGTGCTTAGTTTACGCGAATTGGGAAATATGTTCTAATTAAACAGCTTTAATAATAATTTTATAACATGTGAAAATTTTAAGAAGTTTTAAAATGAAAAATAAAAACACGGTCGACTTTTCAATAAATATCTTTAAGCCCTAAACTAAATTAAATATGTTTTCTTTTGTAATAAAGGATTAACAGTTTAATAATATAAGAGTAAACAAAATTGTTTAAGGATAATCATATATTTTTATATCTTGAAATAATTTCAGTACCTATACAATACTATATAATATATAGTGAAAGTATTTTTTTTATTATTCCTGTTCAGCTCAAAAAGGAACTTATGTATTAAAAACCAAAATTTTAATGCAAGAAATTTTTTCTCTGTGTACACGTATCATGATAGTTAGTCTCTTTTATAAAAACGACAAATTGAAATGAGAAATTCCCTCTTTTTTTTATATAATTTAAAAGCTTAAATGTATACCAAAAGCTCTTAAATATTTCAAGGGAGTTCAAAATTAATAAACTTTTTGTTTTCATTTTAGGACAAAATAAACTTTGAATTTTTTTTCTGTAAATTTATATAAACTCATAGTCTATATTTTGATCTATGATTGTCATTACAGACGTAGTCTGCTAAGGAATTTTCCTTGATATTTTCTATTACATAAAAATTATTTTAAATACCGAACCATGTGCTCCTGCAGCAGTTATGATTGATTCTCAATGTACAGCATATTATATATAATATATACTTAGCATGTATTTATACAAGTTTTCACTTATACAGGATGAATAAGACGGATATTGATAAAAATTTTACATCAAAATATTTCAATAATAGGATTTTCTATATAACAACTTTGAAAAAATACGTGGCTTCGAAATATGAATAATACCACTAACAGTGTCATTATGACTTTAAAACAGGAAACATAAGCAAATCTTTAATTTAAAAAAAAAAAACAAAGTTAAGTTAAGTCTACAGAAACCTTTTTTTTTGTGCAACGATGTAAATTTTTTAAGGTTCCTCTGAAATCTGGATTTGTAAATCTTTGAAACAGCATTCTGGTATACCAAATTTAAAAATATGTTTTATGCTGCCAATTAATTTTTGCAAACAAGCATGTAAAATTGAATATTTCTCAAGAATTTTTATTTCAATGTTTTTTATTTTATTTCACTTTCACTAATAATAAGGCAAACAAGACAAATTATAGAAACAAAAATTAATAAAATAATAAAAAAAAATTTTTTTAAATTTTGAAATAAATAATAAATCAAAATTTTTCTTTATTTGATTATGTGCAATATAGTATACTAACCAAAATTTCAGATTGTGCTGCGAAGTATGGAAAATTTAATAATGTTTTTTATGATAATTTATTAAAAAAAAAGAAGTATATACCTACATATATTTTTATGAAAGAAATATATAAAGCTACTAACCCCAATGTAAATATAATAAAATCATAAATGTGTGAACATACCCTATAAAATATGATAACGAAATTGCAACGAATTTACATAAATAAAAGAATGAAAAAAAAAAAAATGAAAAAAAATGAAAATAATAGAAAAAATAAAGGAGGAAATTTACATTTTACCCTAAGAATCTTTTTTTTTTTTTTGTTAATCATTTTTCTCAGGTTTAAGTTCAGTTGCAAAATATGAAAATTCATCGTTAGAGTTAAGTTTTCTAGTTTGGGGCGAGATTTCATATCAAACAAATAAATTCTGAGAAACTAAAATCTATATCAATTTTGACTTCAAAGTATGGAATTATTATATACCAATAAAAAAAAAAAAACCAAACACGATTTCAATATATCCAGATTCATTAATTCTTACGAACACTTACTTTGAAAAATTTTAATTTTAATAGAAAATAAAAATCTTTATTTTAGTAACATTTAAATAAATTTCAACTATTTTAAGCATGTCGTTTTTGTGGTTTCATGAATTGAAAATAACAAAATGATTTCATCGAAGAATAAATTTTCCTAAAGAATAAAAAAAACAAAAAAACACAAAAAAAATCTTTTTTACGTTTAAATTGGAAATTCTAATTTTTATCTTCTTCTTTTTCTTTTTTTTTGTAAGAATTTGCACCTCTGATATAAAAAAAAATAAGGACATAATTTTTCAGGATAAATTTCCTTTTTGCAGAGAAATAATAAAATATTATTATTTAAAATCTAGAGAAAACGAATCTGAATAAATAATACCCTGCCTGAATAACTGAATTTATAAAAAAAAAAATGTTCATTCTAAATATTTTCAAAAAAACATTTATTTCTTCTTTTTTTTTTTTTTTTACAAAATAATAATCATTTTTTTTTAAAAAAAAAAAATCGATAATTTTTTTAAATTGAAAAAAAAAATAGATAGAATTTTGAAGATTGAATTTTTCAACTCAAATAGTTCCCGAAATTTAACTCAATATAAGTTTTAATTATTATAAAATATAATTAATATTGTTTTCAATTTAATATAAGGCGATTAAGAGTATTATTGAGATAGCTTTTCTACAGTAGTAGGAAAATACTATCCCTTCAAAATTATTCCGGGTATAGTCTGTAGCACAAATTTGCTGTGCAGATTTCAATTTAATCAATGTGTCAGTTAGATCTCTTTGAGAAGCTTTGATGCATGAAGACTGTTCTCGCACTAACTACATGATCGAAGTGGTCTTCGTTGATTAAATGTTTTAATCATCATTCGAATGGTTTTAGATCTATGTTTTTTGCTAGTTTTGATATTTTGAATTCTTAATTGTAAGTATACAACACTATATAAGTTGAAATAAATTAGTATACATATTTTTTAATATCACTTTATATCACTCTGTTATTTAATGAAATAATAATATTGTATTATACTAATTGTACTAAATACTGTTGTGTATGTAAAATAAAATATATATAAAAAACAATCTAAATCGTTTTTTACCAAAATACTCATAATATTATTTAGATAATTTTTAATTTTGCTTCTTAAATGTTCCAAGTATAAAATAATAAAATGACGAACTAATAATGGAAAACCACTTAAAATTGATAAAAAAAAAATTAGTTAAAATTGATAACTTTTGATTTTCTAATTTTCTAATGGATATAAGTAATTTAGATAATTTTTTTTTTCTATCTGTAAAAATAATTTCCTTGATTTAGTTAATTTTTTTTTTTTTAGCAGAAAAAATATAAATTTTCCTTTTAATTTCTTTGATAATAATTATTTCCAACTAATTAAATTCTTTTCTTTTAGAAAATTTTTACGAAAAAAAAACTTTTTATTTTATTTTTTTTTATTATTTTATTTGTGGGAAAATAAATAAAACGTTATCTGAGGACGTAAAAAAAAATTTTTTTTTTGAACTAAAAAAAGGGGTAAGGAAAATCGTTTTTATTTTTTAATTGAGTTATAATGAAAAAGTTAAGAAATTTCTACTTTGATCCAATTAGTTGGAAAAAAAGAAAACTAAAAAAAAAAAATTTTTTTTGAAACAATGGAAATAAAGTTAGTGGAAAATAAGAAAATTAATTTGGCAATAAAATTTCTTAAGTAAAATAATTTTTTTTTTTGTTAAATGACATTAAAATTTAATTAGAAAATTATATTTTACTAACTTTTTATTTTTTTAATATTGAATGTCCCGTAGTTCAAGACTCAACTTTTATAGACTTTTTCTAAGGGTTTTCTTTAATTTCATTGATGGTCCTGTGAATCTTATAAATTGTATACGTACTATAATAGAGAAACGCGATAAATGAATGACTTTTTTAATTAAGCTTTAATTCCTGTTAAAAATGATAAAAGGAGAAAAGAAATTTAATTTTTTTTTTTGTCCTATTCCAAGTTGATTTTCTTTGGTTCGATGATTTTGATAGTTCAATAATATAGTTAAAATTTTATACACTACATAATTTCTAGACTCTCTTCTAGAGCATTATTATTGAAATTTTTTTTTTTTTTTAAATTGAATTTTCCAGTTTTAATTGAATTTTTGTAAAAGCAATTTGGTTTTTGACTTTCATCAAATTAAAAAATGAAAATATGTAGATTAACGTACTTTTTTGCAATCAATACCAAATAATGGTCATCTATAAAGAAAAAGAAAGAAAAGTTGCTGTGATAAGACCTATGATAGATTTTGTGATCAAATCCGTTTTATTTTTATTTTAATTTTTTGCACGCAAAGGAAAGCAAACAAATCAAACGATTCTCTGTCAAAGATGTTAAAATCATTTGATATTTTTTATTTTGATTTTTGAGACTCAAATTTGCTGTGAAATATTTTAATTAAATTTTATCACAGAGTCTACTCGACTGTATTAAAGTTGAATTGTGCAGTGTAATACAATACACTTAATATTAAAAATCTAAGAAGAGTATGTTTATGTTGAAACTGTGACTTACTATAGCGCTTTTTTATATGTGTTTTTTATGTTGAATAAAATACATCGCTGCTTGAAATAAAACAGCTCTATTAAAAACTTTTTTTTTCCCTTGGATGCTAGTTTTTATAGTAAGTTTTTACATTTTAATTGTAAAAAAATCATATGAGGTCATATATAACATTCACCTTAAATTTTCAAAATTTTTTGAAAAATTATTGAAGAAAAAATCCGTACAATACATAATTGTACCTATTATTAAATTTTTAATTTTTTTTTTAAGTTTAGAGACAAGAGTATTTATTTATATGAACATGTTTGAATTAAAATTGAAAAGAAAATTCAAATTAAAAGCAATTCCAACAAATTAAGTCAATAAACGTTAACAAATATTACAGCAAGATATTGTTAGCACAATATCGAAACAGCTGCTGAAACACAGAAATTCACGTGTTATAAACAGCAAGAAAAACTTTCGCCAAAATTTTGTTTGTGAATTTTAAATATTTATTATATTTTAAAATTATTGATATTGATAGATTTTAAAATATTCTGATTTTGAAAATAAAGAGTAATAAATATATGTACTAAAAATATTCAGCTTGAAATTTTAAATATTTTCTTTATTATTTGATAAGTAATTTATCTTCCAAATACATTTAATTCGTTTGGCTTCTATATCCTTATTTAAAATTATTTTTTTTACTGGTTTTAGTTCTAACTTCTAAATTAATTTCTGATTATTAATTTCATTAATACTGAAAAAAAAATGCTTTCTTCTTTTACTTAAATACTTAAAGATCAAATATCTTCCGATGCTATATACCTACAGTTTTTTAAATATACCTACTATAATTTTTATTTGTGTATATCACAAATAGAAGTTCACCACTTGTCAACTGCAAAATAAACTAATTTTAGAAAAAAATATTTGTTTCAATTATTTGCTCAAGATCAAAACAAGTTTAATAATTTAGGTTATCTCCAATGACCTGAATTGAAACTAAATATTTAATTATAGATCGATTTAACACGTTTTGTCAATATTTTGGTAAGCTAAATTTGAATTTTTCCACAATCTCAAACATTTTCAAGTCCATAATATAATTGCACTTATATAAATATGGATGTATATTTTCTACTAATCTGAAGGCACATATGCGTTATTGAATATATAAATTCTTTCATTTCACTAACAATCGGCAGGCGTTATCAGTAAACCAAAATTCATATGTACATAATGTAATAAAATAATTATATATTTACTCAATTTACTTGTCGTGTGGCATTGAAATTCAGTTTTCTTAATGAAAATTGATTTATTTCTTCAAGTAAAAATTTAGCCGGTCTAGTTCTGGATTTGACCACAGTTTCTGATGTTGATATTTTCATGTTAGGCGTGGCAACGTGATCTGTACAGCCTTATAGAAAGTATCAGTTCGCAATATTAGTATGGTAACTTCGAATTTTAGTTTTTTCAGCATTCGAATTTGCCTTTGGATAATTCGTATAGAATATCGCTATATTTTAATATGAAAACAAATTTATAATCAAAATAGCTTACATTCTATTCGGAAAATTATTTATAGTCTCATTGCAAATATTTATTTAAATTTGAGAATGAATTAGACAATATGAACAATATTGATCTATAAATTGGAATGAGCTTAAAATTAGTGTTTAGTTCATTTTTAATTGCCATTTAACTAATAACTTAAAATAAAAAAAAAAAACAAAATGAAGTTTTTAATATGCAATATTTTATTTTTTTTAATATTTGTGCAAATAATGGTGATGGGGCGTAGATCAAACACTAGAGGATTTAAATTGATTCTTGATGCATTGAGATGGCATCCTCCGAAATTATCGGCTGGCAATCCATACGCAGAATCCGCAGTAGAAGAGCACTTCATTAGACAACCACTAGACCATTTTGATACAAATAACAATAAAACTTGGAGGATGCGTTATTTTTCTAATTTAAAACATTTTAAATCAAAAGGTCCAATATTCATTTATGTTGGAGCAGAATGGAAAATAACAAAAAGTGGAATAAATTCTGGACGTTTTTTTGATATAGGAGTACCATTAAATGCAGCTTTTTTTTATACCGAACATCGGTATTTTGGTGACAGTAAACCAACGCCAAATTTATCTATAAAAAACATGAAATACTGTTCAACAAAACAGGCTTTAGCTGATATTCATTTTTTCATTGCTAAAATGAAAAAAAATAGCGATATGACTAATTCGAAAGTAGTTTTAGCCAGCTGTTCTTATGGCGGAAATATGGTTGCATGGTCGAGAAGGTTATATCCAAATGATTCGGTCGGAAGTTGGGCTTCCAGTGCTCCAATCAAAGTTAAAGTTAATTTTTTTGAATATTATCAAGTTATTGGAGAATCAATTAAAGAATCCTGCGGAAATAAAGTTTACCAAAAAGTAAAACGAGGTTTTAATCGAATACAAAAAGCTTTAAAAAAAGATAATACCGCCTTAGCGAAAAAAAAATTGAATGTATGTGATGGTTTTAATTCATTAAAGAAATTGAATGATAAAACTTTTATAAGTTCTGTAGCTGGCGGTTTTGCTTCTTTTCTGCAGTATGCTACGAAGCAACAAGTAAAGGCAGATTTATGTGATTTTTTTTCAACATCTAATGGAATAACTTCAGTAGGAGATTATTTAAATTCTCAGTCAGGATGCTTACAATATTCGTTTAATAGCATGATCAAATATTATAACCGGACAAAATGGAGTGATTTCCCAGACGGGGCAAATGATCGAGCCTGGCTCTGGTTACTGTGCTCCGAATTTGCATATTTCCAGACTCAAACAAGTGCGACTATCTTTAGTAAAGCGGTGCAAGTTGCATTTTATAAACAACAATGTAAAAATATTTTTAATATTGACGGACCAGCTGTTGTAGCAAACGTTAAAGCAACAAATAAATTATTTGGAGGTTTCAATACAGATGCATCAAATATATTTAGCGACACGGGTGAATTTGATCCCTGGAGAAAACTAGAAAAAAAAGACCAAATAATTATTCCAAACTATGCTCATTGTTCTGATCAAACTTCAATAACAAGCAATGATAGTGTTGCAATGAAAAATGTAAAAATAGCAGTTGGTAAAAAATTAAAAGCTTGGCTTGGCTTATAGAATCAGATTGTTATGAAAAATTCATTATTTCAAAATTTCTAGAGCTAATTATGTACAAAACCGTTAAAACATATCAAAATTAAAATAAAATGTGAAAGAAAATATATTTGAAGCGTAAGCAATTACTAAAAAGCATATTATTCCATAAATTTTGTCTATAATTTATTTAGATTTTTAGACAATTTAAAATGAAAATAACAAAATAATTCTTTTCACTTGCTTAAAGCATCTGTCCATCTGTCCCATCAAAAAAATGGAACGAAACTTAAATTAAAATTAAAAAATTCCATTAAAATGGTGAGAATTTTTCTTTGCCCCACATAGTAATTTTGTGCAACATAAAATTAGTTTTCGGGTCGATGTACGAAAAATTATAACAAAAAATATTTCAAATTTTATTATTTTATCTTAAAAAAATATAAATTAGTAAGATAATAATGAAGTATGTAGCCCATTTTTAAATTTACATCTGAAATTTTATTTTATCCATTCTACAATCGCTCTTTAACCATATAAACATGTTCGATAATAGGTTCTAAGCTCTAAGGTAGTACAGCAGCTTAACTAATTGTTTTTAATTCTATGAATATATGAATGAAATTTGAATTTGAAGGTTGTGGTAAGTTTTTGAGGAAAGTTGCGATTCGGATTTCAGTAAGATTAAGGTAATTTTTGGATTCATCTTTTTTTTGTTAATATTTTATTGATAACTTCATTGTTGTTTTTTTTTTCGTATGTGAAATAAGTATATAAGTAAATTAATAATCCAGCAATCTTATAGGCATACTACCTGGTTTTAAAATTTGAAATAAATAAATAAAAAAATTATCATTTTACAGTAAAGTAGACCAGATACGATCGGACGGACAGACAGAAAATGCAAAAATATATATCAAAAAAGCTCCAAATTTTTTTTTTTTTCAAGAGTTCTAAGAGACAGAGAATTTACATTTTCTATTTAATACTCTCTCCCTCTCTAAAGTTCAATAGTATTGTTCAGCTGAGTAGCATAGTGTGCAAATAGCTAAAGATGAAAGTTTCATGCCAGAAGGAGGATAAAATTTGATGCTAAAAAGAGGGAAAAAATTAATAAAATTAAAGAAAAAATAAAAAATTAATTAACATAATTATAATAAATAATAAAAGAAATTTTAAAAAAATACAGATATTCACTGTTAATAGGCTTGGAACGTAATTTCGAAATTTTAGTTGACTAAATTTTTCTGACACAACACCTAGATTGTAGAAGCACATAATATTCGTAAATTTTTCAAAAATTTTGATTCCAACATTAAAAATTAAAGGCCAACATAATAATTTTGAAATTTCCGTTTTCTATTGAATTATGAATATTCATCATAATGTTCATAAGCACATAGGACAACATTTTCAGTTATTTAGTTACATAAATGTATGTTACAACATAGTACATAAAAATATGTACGTTAACATTAAAAAAAAAGGTTAAAACTTAAAAGGTTTTTAACAGGAAGTGCCCAAACAAAGAAGGAAAATATTTGTTCATAACAAATTTAGTCAATTAGTATTTTATTAATATTTACAGAAGGGTAAATTAATGAGTTCAAGGATTAAAAGTTGATTAGAAAAAAGTAATTATACACCATATCTGTGCAATTTAGTAAAGATAATTTTTCCAGTAAAAAAAAAAACTATATATAATTGTGTAGGAAAAATTAATCCTAAAAACTTGATGTAAGAGATTAAGTATAGTTAAACACATTCATATGAAAAAAGGTAACCTGTACACAATACAAATTAAGATAAAATGATAAATTTAAATTATGGTACAGAAATAAATAAATTTGTATTAAATTTTTTAATGTAAATATAGGATATCACATATACACAAAAAGTGAAAACAATTTTATTACGCTTGGAAGTTGCGAAATATGAAAACATTTAATAAATTAGATAAACTGTTGATGTTTTCTCAAAAAAATAATTTTAGATAAGGATTACTTGGAGCAATCAATTTAATTAACGAAGAAGTTTTTAATATAAATAAAAAATAAGAGTTAATATTTAAAAATTATAATTAATTAGTTATGTTTGCAGTTATTTCTTTATTAACATTTTAAATCCATAACCGAATAAACCTACTGTAAAATAAATTAAGCCAAATCGCAGCTAAGTTATATTTTTTATGGCCTCTATTCTTGAATACAGGATTTCAACGCTTGAAGAACAATATTTTTGACATTAATGCCATTTATTTTGATTGGGATTTCATAGAAGAAAAAATTTTTATAAATTTTCAAATTGCTTTAAAGTCGAATAATAACGATTATATCGTATTGTTCATATTTGATTGATTATAGTGAAAAATCTGATTAATAAATTATCATCTTGTTATTGATAATTATAACTATCATAATTATTAATTAAGCATGATATTAATATTTCGGTTATGTAAATAATAATAATTATTCTATCTTTTTTTTTTTTTTAAATATATAGAAATATAATGCATTATTTGCAATAATACAATATTAAATAAAATAATTTTCATTATAAAATTTTCTTCCATTTTTATTTTTTTTTTTTAATTTATTTGCTGTATTAATAATTAATTTTTTTCATGAATTTATTTTATTCATTATAATTTAATAAAATATATGAATAATTAACATTAAAAATAATCAATTATGTTAAATTTTTAATAATTAATGAACTTTTTACCATTAAATAAAATTTATATTATATTTCATTCAATTGAAACTTTTATTTCTTTAATATTTTTTAATGTCCATCAATAAAATCGTCATCACTTTATCAAATTATCTTCAATATATCGTTTCGCCTGAATATTATTTTAGATCTATCATGAGAATTCTTTGAATTCAGTTGGTAATTTTATAATAAAAAAAAAAATAGGATGTCTTTATTTTAAGAATTTTGTGAACATGATCTATCATTTGGAGAAGGCACATCTTAAGTGTAATTTTGGCCGATTCTACTAGACTTTAATTTTAAGAGAAAACATAAATGATTTAAGTAGTGTTGATGAATTTTAATCGATGAGCTAAAATTGATTTTTGAGCACGAGACTTTAGAATAATTTTCATGCAACTTTGTGCATTAACTTTAACCGGTTAACTAAAAATATAGATTATTGGAACAAATAATTATCAACAAAATATTAATTAATGAAAAATTTAAGTTTAAAAAAATTTTATATTTTTATTTACAATATTTAAGTCTCTTAAATATCCTTTTTCTTTATAACTATAGTAATCAAATCACGTGTAGTCTGTTAACAAATAAAACTATTCGTTATTATGACGAAAATTCCTATAGTCGACGGTCTTGATAAAAAATGTAATAAATATTTTTCCATATTGCTCATATATAATCTTTATTTTTTAAATAATAATATAATGCATGTAATTTATACGTATATGTATCTTTCCATATTAACATTAATGTTTTTGTAAAATAAAATTTCTTATCAGTGAAGAAAAAATAAATAATGAAATTTTACATTATACTACTTCTAATTCCGAAACATATTTTACACTATACATATTTGCTTGTAAAACTAAACTATTTAATATTTGCATATACATACATGCTGTATGTTTATGTGATGGCGTTAGGAAAACATAAATATTTAAAAAAAAAAAAAAACAGTTTTTTTTTTAACTTTATTATGCTGCTTGTGGGATGAAAAGGAAAATATGTACATTCCAATGGATAATAGAATGAAATAAAGGTGTTTTGATATAAATCATATGAAAATGTCGAAAGTTATTTATGTGCTCGAAAATGATTTTCATATACACATACATAGTCGTGAAGAACAGTTTTGTGTAATAAAGAAAATTATTTTATAAGCTCTTTATATTGAATATATTATGCTTTATTTCGTATATGGAAAAAAAAATTTAAACTTAAATAATGATGTGATAAAAAAAAATTGTAGGTGTAGGTACGTATAATTTCGAAAAGAAAATAAACCAATTAACTGAGATAAATAGACTTCTTAGCTCCAGCTGAAAGCTAAAATTATACTTACTTCAATCATTTTGTAATTAGTTCCTACTCCTTACAAAAACAACATTATGCTGTTTTTTAACGATAGACCAGTATTAAAAAAAAAAACCAATTATTTATTAAGAATATTACAACATTTGTTTCTCTGATTGTTTATAGAAAGCGTATGTGAAGTACAACCATTTTTGAAATTTTTCCTTAAGTTAAATCGATTCTTAAATTGACATTAAATTGATAAATTGACTAGAAATTGGCAAGTTAGATAGTTACTAAATCTAAATTTTTGTTCAAGTTTTCCTTCAATTTATTTCAATTTTAGACTTGCGGAAATAACGAAAAGGAATAGGTGTCTTCTATGATATAGCAATCGATTGTACGTAAAGAACTCATTGTAGGTAACTAGTCGTTCATGAGAAAGTACAAAATTTATCTGTAGTGTATAAGTTAATATTATTTAAGTGGAATTTTCGATAAAGTTAACCGTATTCCAAAATGGAATTTGTTTTTTTTTCGGTAAACAAAATTTATTGGTTTTCTTTCATAACAAAAAGGGTAAAATACATAATATAATGCTACTTGTATACACATATATAATGAATATTATCATTTCTAGTTTTAAAAATAAAAATAGAAGAAGTCAATCAAATTTTGTTAAAGAACGTGAAATGAATTTTATTTATACTTGTTTATGTTCATTTTAAAAGAATATTATATGTTATGTAGTACATAATATACTTAATATAAAAAATTATATACATTAGTATATATACATAGATTAAACTATAAGATATAATTATTTTAAGGCATAAATCTCATATGTATCAATGTTTTATCCTTTAGGGAATGAATTATTTTGAATGACTTATACTATATGTAAGAAAATAAGAATATAATATTTATGAATATTTCTAAGTATATTGTCTATACATATAATATTTCCCTCTTATGTTTCATAAGAAATATGTATGTAAATACAGATTCGTAAGATTATGCTGAATAATGAACAAAATAAAGTTTTTTTATGATATGACAAAAAAAAAATCATATTAAATAATTGTGTGTTTTGTTTTTTTTTTTTAAATTAAGAAAATTACTATAATTTTACAATAAATTACGAATTCGTGGAAAATAAAAATAGTTCAAAGTATTTATAAGATTCACTTATAAGATTTTTCATTATTTGTAGTTTGTTTTGCATAAAAAAAAATTAAAAAACGGATAATATGTTTTCATTAAATATTTGACTTTCTGACAACTACTTAAATGCATATAAGTAATGAGCTGCGAAATCGATTTAAAATCTTAGAATATCAATATTTGTGCTTCTACGATTTTGGGTTTATGAGGTAGAGAGTATAATTTTCTGTTCTCAAAAATTTAATGAAATCGCTCATGTTGTTGTCCTACTTTTAGAGACATTTTAAAAATGACTCAAAAAATTTAAAATGACTGAAAAAATTTCAATCACGCGTGCTGCAGTCTTCATCTGTCTGTTGAACATTGAGGAGGTAAACAAAATATTTAGTTAAAATATTTAGTTAAATTGCAAAATAAAAAATAATTATAACAAAATATATAATATTATATTATGTCAACTTTTTTTGTCCATATAATTGGGAATCCTTTAGTTATACCTATTCGTTTATCTAAAATATACAATGATATATAATTACTATGATATATAGTTATTATGATGTAACTATGGTAAAAAAAAAATCTTCTAATAATAATATTCTGAAAATAAAAATTTATTTATAAATGCTGGAATTTTGTATTCTGGAAAATATGTACACACATACATATATTTGCTTTTTTCACATCTTCTATTTTAATTTTCCTATTTTAAGATAAAGAGTTATCTTTTACATAATTTTTCAGTTAGTGACCTGACTTTTCTTCTTGTTCTTTTTTTTTTTGTTAAGAATCCTTAACAATATATTTTCCCTTAAATATCTTTGATAATACTTTCCAAGTAATTAATTTATTTGTGTAATTACTTTTTTGAAAGTTTTTTTTGTTTTTTTTTAATTTTATTTTATTTTTTTCTTATATTTTATACCTTTTTTTTTTTATATTTGTGGCAATGGGAAAATGCGGTAATAAAATCTTATCACAGGATCGAAAAACAAAATAAAAAATAAATAAATGAAAAACAAAAAAAAAAGGATATCAAAACCATTTTGAGTTTAATAAAATTATAATCTAAGAGTTCAAAATAAAATTAGTTTTTTTTTCTTTGATCAAAATTAATTTCATTATGAAAATGAAGGAAAAATTTTCACTTTGTCAAATTATAAAATAATAATAATAAGAAAAAAAAATTGTCTTTTTTTTTTTTGGAAAATTATATTTAACTTTTGTCATAAATTAGTAAAAATTCTATGAAATTTCTATAATTTATAATGGGTAATAAAAAATTTTTTAATTGAAGTAATTAATGTAATTATTAATAAAATATAATAAAAGCTGGGCATTAAAAGAAAACATTTTTTTTTGTATATTTTGTCTTTTTCTAGTAGGTTCGAATTATGCAAAATAAGACAAATGAATATGGGCAAGGCATCCAAAGTTCAAGTGAAAGGACCGCAGAATAATGTCTATATTAAATTAAACATTTTGTAATTATTTTTTTTTTTTTATAATTTTTTCCAAATTTTATAAATTTATTTTATAAATTTATTTTATAAATTTATTTTATAAATTATGTCTTTCATTTTATGTTTGTCCGTCCGTGCGATCGTCCGATAGTCCGTCTGTCCTCGCCACTAATATGCTTATAACTAATGATCCATCCAATCGATTTCAATATTTTGAATGCCAAAATGAACGCAATAACTTTCATGTCGTCTCTAAAAGATTTGGGCATAATATAATTATTTTCTTATAAAATTTTTAAAAGTTTAAAACGATTTAATTAAAATTAGTATGTGGTAAGATAGATGTCAGTTAGAGGAACTTAAAAAAATTGTTAGAGCCTAAGTATTCAAACTAGGGTCTGGATTTTGGTGAAAATTGTTTTATTTGTATATGGTGCATGACTTAATGGTATTAATATAATGATATTGAAGAAAAATATGTTTAGCCTCAGATTATAACCGAGATATCTTAATATTAAAGTATCCTAAGTCGAAATGCTGAAAACGGGCCCCATTCTGAGGCCCTGTTCTGATTTTTTTTTTAACTATACCAAAATATAAAACATTTAATAATAATAAAAAAAGTGCAAGAAGTTTTCATAAAACTACACTCGAAGTTCTTACAAATTGTAAATAATTTGCTTATACGGGTATACATACATATATTTAAATAAGTATATCTACTTGATTCTTCGTTTTTTTTTAAATTAATTATATTTTAAAATCAATAGGCATATTTATTTGATTTTAATTAATTTCAATGAATTTATTTCATTGAATTTTTTTATACAATTTTTTTGTCTTATAATGTAAGTATAATTTTACATATACTGTGTATAAATATTTATATGTATTCATATTCATATAAAAAGTACATATTTATTTCAGGATGTTTATTCTATACATAGTATTCTTACATACAATATATTTAAATTCAATTTTATCAAAACTAATTAATGAGCTTTTATGAAAAGAAAACACATCATGCACATCTTGTACATTTTTTAATATAATTTCTGTATTTTTTATCCATATACATATGTGTACTTCGTATTATTTTTATGTATGTTCTATAATGCAAGTACTTATGTTTTTAATATTGTTAACAGTTTTACAAGATAAGTATTATAAAGTTCAAAACAAAAACACTCTTAAAACATTTCCAGAACATCCATTAACTTGCGAAAACATTTAATGAGGCGCCAAGAAAAAAGTTCTTTTTTATATTTAGTTAACAAAATTAATTCTCATAGATATTTCTGTAATTATGACTTTTAAGGAAAAATTAAAAAAAAATATTCGACTACTGAAATATCTAACTCAAAACCGCTCAAACGTTAGTATTTAAATCAATAATTAAATCAATTTTTTTTAAGTCAAAATACATTTACAATAAGTTTTACTAAGTTAGTAGCGTAGGATATTATTAAAATATATAAAAAAAATAATACAATAGCATAATTAATTACATATCTATACATAATATTTATATCTTGTGGGCTTTTCCAAAATGTACGTAAAGTCTTTGAATAAGTTATTTTTAAATTAAAAATCAAAATTTTTTTCTCTATATTTTGTAAGGATTACTTTAACGCAAAACCACTTCCAAAGTAAATATGTTAGGAATAAATGTTGTTTTTTTTTTCTTCTGACTTTTTTTTGTTTGTTGAAATTTTGATAGATAAACACAAAAGTTTTGGGAACTGTATAATATGAAAAAAAATATAGTATAGTTGGGTAGATCTTGATAAATATTTATGTTAAGAAAATTTAATTGAATTTATTTTTTTTTTATAAAAAATAAATATAAATACTTTTCATAATGTATGTGGTAAAAGATACTCATGTGCCCGGAGGGAGTATATAGTTATAATTTTTTTTTTTTGCTTTTGTTTTTATTTTAAAATTATTAGCAAAAATATAAGGCACATCACAAATGATGAAAGTAGTTTCCAATCAACTAAGTTGTATATAATAAAATAACCTTTCCAAATATTTAATATTACCTTCAATTGATCTAAACACTGACATCTTAAATAATTTTTGAGCCAAACAAAGATACTAAAGAGATGTATGTTGAAATATATTGCAAAACTAGACTTCATTAGATTCTGAATTGCATATTGAAGCCATTTTAGATTTATTCTTGAAATTATTTAAATTGTTAAACCATTGAATAAAGTACAAAGAAAACAATTTTTATATTAAACTCTAAAATTATTATAACTTTGATAGATCTATAATCACAAGTGTTGTGTACACATATATTGTATATTATATTCACACATAAATTAAAATAATATGTTTAATAATAATAATTTCATTAAATTGATTTTAATATTGTTAGGCCACAGCCGCTGATTACCGTGGTTAATGGTGTTTTATTTTATGTTTTTAAATTGAATTAAATATTCGGTCCATAGAAGTGAAAATCATATTTTATGTAGGTGTAATTAATTTTTTTTACCTTTGTATTGTATAGAATAGTAACAATAAAATTCGTCGTATAACGATACATTTATTTTTTAAACTTCATCGATACTGTAATTGATATATTTTTAGCATAAATTCATCATCTTAATTAGTAATAACTTGTCACAGATACAGATTGTACTGATAATTATTATAATATGATAAATGAAAAAGTTTGAAGTGGAAAAGGGCGGCATAGATTAAATGGACATAAAGTACATAAAATTTCAAACAATGTGTCAGCAATAAACAACAAATCGAATAAATGTTCATACAATTTGATGAAGCCTCCAAATGACAATTTTTCGTGAAAAATTAAAACACATAATTTGAATAATTTATTTATAGAAAATAATAGGAAAATTTTGATTATTTTATTTTATATTAAATTTCAGAAACAACCCTAACTATAACAATTAGGCTAAAAGGAAATATTTTTTGATTTTCTTTTTTTTTCCTGAATCGTTTAACCTTTTACGTTTTTCAAGCTTCATTTCACAAACATAAAAAATCACTTTCATATCATTTGAACTGAAATGATTGATTTTTTCATTTAAATAAAAATAAACACAAAAATATCCAAAATACATACTTTCAACCAAATTAATGCTAATAACTTACTTCAGAAAATTGAAATATATGATAAAAAAAAAATAAAAATCATGGGTTTGTTATGGAAAAAGCTTATCACGATTTTCCTACAATTCTAAAAATGAAAAATTTTCATAAAAAAGGAAAAAGGAAATAATTTTTTATGCAAACATAAAATCACTTTGGAAAAATTTACGCTTTTTCTTTTTTTTTTTTTTTCAATAAACATTAAACAATAAAAAAAGGAATTCTTAAAAAAAAAGACCACCTACCATTAAATATTTATATTCGAGTTTACTGTGCCTTGTTTGTGCATAAATATAAGTATATGTAATATGTATGTGTGTATATATGTCTGTATTATATTTCCTGACGAAAATGGACAAAACTTTTGGGTTTAATATACTTCTATGCCTATACGCAAAAATTCCTGTCATCAATCATTTGACGGAAAAATGTAAAAATCAATTTTAGAATTTATTTTTGCAAACAATAAAGTTAAAAAAGGAAACGAAGAAAATTAAACAGAAAAATAAAATTTCAACAATAAGGAACCACTTTAAAAATTGTCTACAAGAAATTTAAGAACTTACATAGTGGATATATATTTTTGCGGCAATATTTTAATACAATACGGTAATGGACCTTTGCTATTAATTTAAGGAGTAGATTAAGCCCGGCAAATGTTTGCTAACGAATCATTGCTGATGTGTATCCCTACGTATATATTTTTAAATATTTTTTCCTTCGAGAAACTAAAGGAGAAACTAAAATTTTTCAATCGTACCTGCTTCAATGTTACATGAATGGTTTTTTAAAACTATTACGTAGTAACTTGAGCGATTCAATTTTTCCCAAATTTGGTATATCTTTCAGGAAGAATTCTAAAAATCTAATAATTTTTAATTAGTTAATTTTATGAAAATGCTTGATGTATTAAGCTCCCAATAAATGTGGATTTAAATTAAATTATTTATTTTCTTACGGCTTGAACTGAACCAAGTTTAAATTTTCTCTGAATCAAAATGCTTTATTTAATGTACATCCATCATTCGATAATAATAAAAAACATTTTTTGACATTGAAATTTAATTCATAACAATATAAAATATTACATATTCGTGGTTATTATTATTATTATTATTTTTATTATTATTTATATTTTTTAGACTAAATCTGTCACCCTTTAGTCTAGACTAGACCATATCAAAGGTATTTTCTATTCAAGTAAAATACTATTATTTAGATTATTGTATATAATGTTATGTTATTGTAAGCACTTATATAAGTCTCACGCATCGTCAAATAATTGAAAAATATTTACTAATAAAAAAAAAAAAATTATTTTTATACAACGGTACACATAATGTCAATTATTAAGTATTTATACTTTATTATATAAATTTTCAATTATAAACAAACATAATGTTCGTTTATCATATATAAAATGAGTCATGCGGAAAATATTGAATATAGTGTATAAGTATATGTTTTATACATGTGTATGCTATTTATCTGAATAAAAAAATTAGATGTGAAAAACCATATAAAATATTTTTGTTTTTTTTTTTTTTTTTGATTGACAATGGTTTGAAAAGAAAATCCAATAATTTCAATTAATATTTTGAATAATATCAATCAATAATTCATAATGCGTAAAATTTTCAGCTTATATGAAAAATAAAGTTTAAAATCATTTTTTCTTTATGTTGTGTTGATGAAAATTATGGAAAATATAAAATTAATTAAGATCAAGTATCATCATTATGCACCAACAAACAATACGAGTAGAATCAGAAAACTTTTAATATATATAGAAAATAATTTGCAGTTAATAACGTCAACATTTGTGTAGCTTCTACTAAATAAAATTGTATACAGATACACGTCGCTTATGGTCTTAAATCACTAGTTTTAAAAAAATATTACATATTAGAAGCTCAATTATTATAAGCATACAAACTAAAAATTCATGAAATCATAAGATATATATATATATATATATATATATATATAAATAATGTTTACCTTGAGCCGTGTTTTTAAATTTTAATTCAAATTAAATTTAATAAAATTTTAACACATAAATTAAGTGTTAATGAAATTTTTTTTTTTATTTATTCGGGTCGTTTAAATGTTTTAAAAGGTACCCACATCAAGTCATTCTATATATTAATTAATTGTATTAATTCTTTTTTTTTTTTACTTGACAGATAAATTGTTGATAAATATATTATGTATTTAAGAAAGATTTAGTAGGGATTCATATCCTTTTCTTTAAATTTTTTCCCCTTTTTAAATCTCAATTTTTATGTATGATTTAACTGAAATATATTTTATTTACATACTTACAATACTTTCATACCTAAGTATTTAACGTCAAATTAGTTATTCACATTGAATTGAGCCATATATGTGCAAACGGCTTAATATGGCTGTGTATGTCTTTTAAGCCCTAGCTAGTTGAATAAAAAAAAAAAAAATAGGAGATGAGAAAGAGGATATAATTTATTATAAATGAGAGCAAGAAAAAAAAATGAAAAATAATTCCAAGTTATACAAAATTGGGTTAGTTAGACAGAATAAAAATTAAAATAAAGTCTTAAATCTTCCAAATATATACCTTAAACTAATCATGGAAAAGTCAAACTGCCAAATAGCATTAAATATTAATTTTCAATTAGAATCAACAAGTCCGTCAAATACGAAATTGAAATTTTGGATTTGAGTTGATTTAATCATACCAAGAAGAAACAACGTTACTTAAACAAATTTATTCTGATTTCACCAAAATCTAGCTAGAGAACATGAATTATCCAACATGAATTATCCAAGACATTGATCCCGGGCAGATCAGTTTAAGCTGAAAGACTTTTTTTTTTAAGGGAAGAGTTTTTCATGACAAAACCGATTGCATATGTGTAGTTGGTTTTATACTTTAATAATTAAAAAAAAGATAATTTAAATCAGAAATGTTTTTCATATTTTAGGGATGATTGCTTTGTGTTGACAGCAAGATTGGTTGCGGTTATAGGTAAAATATATGTATATACCTAATTAAAGTTCATTTATGTTAACAATAAATTTCGTTAATTGCTAAGTAATTATTGATGATTGAAAATTAAAACAAACGTAACAGAAAAACGAAAATTATATAAATATTACTTTAATTACATTGTGTTTTTTTGATAATAAAATAAGGAATAACATCAAACGAATTCATATGGAATAGCCCTGAAGTAATTCCTTAAATTAAATAATAATTATTTTCTAGAAATTTTACATAAAAAATTATGTGTGTGTACTTTGTGTTTAGGCTATAAAAGTGAAATTTTAGATGAAAATATTGTTTATTTGTTTTGAGTATAGTAAGTAGTTGAAAATAAAAGAATTGAGTAAGAAAGATCTCTTAAAAAATAAAATTAGTTATACTTTGGATGAGTTTAAACTTGGGTAATATTGTCCATCAATGTTTTTTAAATGAAGTCACTTTTTAAATTATTTATTCAGCTTAATTGAACAAAAATTTTCAACTGTGGAAAAAGGAAAACGTATTTTTCTCTATAAAAACATTTTATATATAATCAATTTTCGTTAAAGCTGTTTTAAAAGATATTTTTCGACTTCTATAAATACTATATTTGAAAAATGAGCATAGCTAGTTGCTTCAAAGCTTTCAGATATTTGTTTCTGTACCGACTATTTAAATCTGTAAGTGTACATATTTAAAGCCTAATCTTTTCACTGCGATATACAATTGATCCACTTCTGCAATAAATCTTACCTGATTCTATATGTAACACATTTCACTTACTATATTGCTAAAAGCCAACTCACCCTATACACAATATTTTTTTAAGTTCAAATGAATAACAACAGATGTTATAAACGTAAATTTTTATGTTGGTTAAAATAAATCCCTTACATGGTTTTTGTTTTTAAAACTTCTAAAAAAATTTTAAATTTTTTTTTTATTTTACTACCAAGAAAAATGTACAAACAATATTTGTTATTGATTAGAAAATTAAATTTCAATCTGTTTTTAACCCATCTTCCAATGCAACCAAAAATTATCTTTTTTGTTGGACATTTTATCTAACCATTATTGATGTTTATCCAACTTTTTATAATACATATAAAAGGATGTTTCTCATATAAAAAAAAAAATATTTTTTATTTTAATTAGTTCAAGAAAAAGTTTCTTATATTAGGGAAAGAGCAGTACACATATAAAATGTCAAAAACTTTCTCTTCAGTGCAGGCAGAACGGTATAGTATAATGGACATTAGTATTCCTTATGTTGTTAAATTTTGCATAGAAGATTTATTTTAGAAACATTTTAAATTTATTACTGAGGTATGCTTACTAAAGTATACTTTCATATTGATTCTTAAAATTAAAATAATTTCTCATAAGAATGTCTGGGAGCTGTACTTCTTATATCAATGTTGCGAATATTTCAATGCAAAATAACAAATTTTGACAAATTATTAAGTTTATTTTTAATTTTTTAATGTTATTATTTATCATTATATTTTCTGAATTTAATTAAATGGTAAAGAAATTAAGCATTATTATTTGATAGTAAAAAGCGACATATTCCTGTTTTATTATCATATCCCTTGGTATTTTTAATCACAATAAAAACAACCAAGTATTAAGTTAAGGGATTTTACAAATATATAAAGATATATAGTCAACATTTTAATAATAATTTTTTTCACTTTAATTGATTATAATTACACAAATAAGTACTTAACTATAGATATATTGACATATCTATTAATATAGTTAAAATAGTTATTGGTCACGCTATGCTTATACTATTTTGATTTCACATAAATATTTTTAATGTTTGTCCTAAATTAATTTTTATTTATAAAAGTATATTAACATCTCAGAGTCAAAATTACTAAAAAGATAAAATATATTTGGATGACATTAAATTGTATGAAATTAAAAATTTTAAAAATGAAAAATTACATTTAAAAAAGACTTAAATATTAAACCATTTTTACATAAAAATGCGCAAATTATTAAGAGTTTATCTAACTTTCACATGCACGCTAAATAATCAGATTTATATTTTATAAATGAATGGGATCAAAATATAAAAATTTCAGAATTGCAAAATTGTAATATCTATAGTTCTCATAATACTTTATTGGGGGAAAAAAAAAAGAAAACATATTAAAATAATTTATTTTACATATCTAATGTAGGTATATAAAATTTAAAAAAGTTGTTAGACTATTTTTTTTCATTATCAAATAAAGTTTTTTAGTATTTTTTTTTTTGTCCTTAAATCATAAAATGAAAATATTTTTGTTTGGAACTTTTCTAAAATTTATCTTTTTCTAGCAATATAAATAACATGTACTTAGTTGAAATTTGTAAAAGTTTTTAAAACATAACTTTTATTAATAATTGGAAATTTTCTGCAGCATATAAAAATTTTTCAAACCTGCATCTGAAATAAGAATTTGCTGAATTAAACACAACTTGTACTGTAAAATAAACTCATATTAAGTCCGTTGCTTTTTACCTGTTTATTCAATTTTATATCATTTATATTTCTGACAGAAAATATTGCCATTACAATTATTTTGTTCTGACCTGGATTTGGAATTATTATGATTGAAAATTTTGATTTTAAATAAGGCATTCCAAAAATAAAATGAATGATAAAAAAACTGTTTTCAATTATATAGCAGTCTACAATAAAAGCAGAAAACCATGTATAAAAACAGTTTTCTTACAAAATTGTACATTTTTGTATTAAATTGACACAAAGGATGATGTTAAAAAAAAAAATCTAACCGGAATTAAAATAATAGTTATTCCGTATGGATTTCAGAGTTAAATAAAAACTTTTCTGCTGACAGTTTTTTTTGATTAAACACAAAAGTAGAGTTTGAATTAAATTTTTTTTCCACATTAATCAATGGGTTTTTTTCTCATAATTGTTAAGGTTACGGCAATGAAATAGTTTTTCATTTTGTTTGACGCCCCAGAGAGATCAAATATTTTTTATCAAACATTTCATCGGGTATTGAAAATTATTAATAATATATACAAAAAAACTAAATAATATGTAGCGACGTTAAAAATTTTTGGTGCACCGAAAACAATGGCCCTGAAACTTAATGGGATAGCGACTCACCCGAGTAGTGCGACAAAATTTCATAAATTCATAAATTGTATCTGGTGGATTGAATAAATAAATAACTAAATAAATAAATAAATAATCGCACAAAATTTCTTCTAGGATTATGGCCCAAACCAATTTGAAAGGGGATGATTGCTAGTAGAGTAATTAATTGTTTGTACAAATATTATTATGGGTTTAAAACCAGAAAAATTTTGTTTGGGGTCTTATCCTTCAGAATGAATTGAAATTCCATTATGGTGTTAGCAATTACGGAATTTTTGAAACGGAAAAAAATCAAGCTTCGACTACAATTTCTTTGAAATGAAGGATAATTCAAAATGTTGAAGTCATCTATTACATAACAATTTTTGATTTATTTACGCGATTCAGATTCAGATCTTTAATACAAATTTCAAATAATTTTTTAATATATATTTATAATATGTACATTTAGTTAAACGTATAAATAAAAAAAAAGGCAATTTAATTATTACACATTTAAATTCAATTAAATTTTAGTATCACAAGAAATCAAAAAAGGATCAAACAGTTTCCGTGATGAAGGTTTCATTTGATTCCAATTTAGCACCTTTCGATATAGCGTGTTTAATTAACATTAGTAATTCAATTATAACTACATTATCTAAGTAAAATCTTTTGCATGCTATTGGCAAATTCACTTTTCATTAGTACTAAATAAATATCAGGAAACATACGCAATTATTAAAGTAAATTTATTTTCAATTATAAAATGATTTAATTTAAATCAAATTTTATATATCTTTTAAAGTTGTAACAAATCTTTATATAAAGTTTTTGTTAAAAGAATAATATTTTTCCGTCGCAAATTATCTTCCAGAATTGTTTCTGCTTAAAACTTTTCTTTTGGTTCCTTATTTCCTTAACAGCATTATTGTATTTCATAAGAAAATAAAAAAAAATTATAGCACAAATTTTCATATTCAGAAATGCTCTTCTACTTTTTAGAATATAAATTATTTAATTCTCCTTTTTTACAAGAAAATTTTACATGCGGTTTATGTTTTTTTTTAACTGTTTAATGATAGAAATTATAGCAAAATAGTTAATTAAGAAAAATATATCATAAATAATATAATTAATATCAAAATTCTCAATTTTGAAGTAAGGGTCTCGCTTGATGTAAATAAAAATATAACATTCAGAATATTTTGCTTTGTGACAATAACAGGAAAGAATTCCTCTGTACCCAGAAATTTGCAGAAAAAGCTTAATTTGTCTTTCTGTCAGTGATAATAATGTCCCAATTTACATATAACCCTCGGAAACCATATCAAATGTAATTTTTGCATAGATTTCATTATCGCATAAAATCAATTACATTATATTTAGGACAGGATATATATATATATATATATATATATATATATATATATATATATATATATATATATATATATATATATATTTATTTATTTATTTAGTTAGCTTAACTCAAGCTCAAATATTCATCACTTACAATGATATATAAATATATAAAAATTACACACAATTACATAACAACAGCAGAAAAAATAATACAAATAAATGAAATGCAAATTACACATTCCCTCCTTCAGACATTGCAGCCAATCTTTGGCAACTCATTAATATTTTATCAATTAATTAATAATATTAATAATATCATTATCTATTCCGTTTATAAAGCTTCCTCTTAAGGCAGTCTTTACTAAGATTAAATCGAACACATCCTCGCAATCATTCGCCGCTTCCATCATTCTGGAGACCGGCTCCCCCCTACCATAATTAGTTCGATGCCAATCAACGGAAAAAAGATCAACTCTTCTTAGGGATCTTTCGACAACGCGAAG
>OZ023275.1:3175405-3393667 GCA_964007475.1 Hybos culiciformis
CAAACTTATAAATCAAATATTTTGTACACTTTTATTAATCTTTTGATTTATTTTTAAGCTTTATTATATAACCATTAAATTGAAAAAAAATCTGCTATAACTTTAGATATATATTTAAATACAAAATGATATAATAATAAAACTTATTCCGCACTAAGAAATTATTTATCTTTAAAATTATCATCTTATTCAAGTAACTTCAAAAATCAAGTCTTAATCTTTCAAAGAAAATATTTACTTTTTTAGAAAATAAAAAATTATTATTATCTCTATTCAAACACCTCAATGTTTAACACGATTTTGAAATTATTTTATAGCGAATATCAAATGAACTAAAAATCAATATTTTTTTTTTTAATTTTAAACATGAAAATGCTTAGGAAATATTCTTCATATAATAAATAGCAAGGATATAATATTGTTCAAGAATAATTTTTCATTTCATCTTTGAAAGTTTTCGAAAAGTTTCTATTTCTAAATAAAACTTTTATTATTATTTGCTAATAACAATTTTATTTTTTGTCAAGTAGAATTTAAAAAAAAAAAAAAATTAAATTCTTAATATATTTTCAATATATAACCTTCATTTTATGTTTTTATTTAACATAAAAATATAAAACTTATTTTTAACTTGCTGAAAACTTGTGTTTAATTAATTAAGAGGAAGGTTTGATAGAATTAAACCAATTTTTTTTCTCTTATAAATAAATAATTATCAGAACTCCCCTATAAATAAATTTTCATTATATTTTATGTCAATATAAAATTTTAATTTAACAAATATATTAAGTTGTAAATCAATCAAAAAAAAAAAAAAAAAACATTGTAGTCTTACACATAATATTTATTCAATAATTTTTGAACAAAATTCTTATTTTACTATAAATTATTATTAGCTTTGAGTCGGCCGTCATGGTATAGTGGTATTGCCATTATCCTACGGTGTGTTCGGTCGTGGGTTCGATTCCCACCTCGGGCTGGAATTTGTGTCAATTTTTCAATTTGTCTGTCTCACTTGAATTAAGTGTTTGTGTTGTTTTTTTTTTTTTTTTTAATATAAATAGTACAGCAAAATAATTTATAAATTTTCAAACTAGCCCATAATAGATTTTTATCCAATATAGGTATTATATGTGACAGAGATCATTTAGAATTTTTAAACTTATTTAGTTTTATTGCCATTAAAAATTTTCTTATTATACTGTCCTAACTTTGTGTGAACTTTTGAAAATTTATATAAATTCATTATACATAACTTAAATTTTGTTATACAGAAGTGAAGGATTTATGATGTGAGATGCTCCACATATTGTATAACGTTGTAGCTTATATTCTATGTTTTTTGTTCAACATAAAATTTTGCTTTATAATAATGTAAAATGTTTTCATTAATATAACAACATTATACATTGAAATTTTTATATCCATATTATTAACATTTTTTCGCTTAAAAAGTTAAATTAAATTACAACCCAAAATTAAATGAATTTTCTTAATCCAATTAATTAATTTATAATTTTTTTCATTTTTATTTTTAAAATACGCTTAATTTATTGAAATAAAATTCCATTAAGTAACTTTTGCCATTAAAATAAATTGTTACAAAAAATTTTGATTTATTTTTAATGGTAATAAAAGTTCGAAATAAAATTTAAATGTAAATAAATGTTGGTGGTTGGAAAGTTGCAAAAATTAATAATATGTTTATGTAGGTATCAAAAATTTGCAAACTACGAAAAATTATTAAGTCTAGAAAGAAATAACGTCAAGAAGACGTCAGAATCCTAAAAAAGTCTTAATATTAAAGTTATTCATATTTTCTGAAAATCTTTCCGCCGCCCCGCATCAGATATACAGAGAATACAGCTTTAATAATTTTTAACGGAAAATAAAAGAGAAATGTCATTAAATGAATTTTCAATACGAATTTCTAAACGAAACAATATTTGATCCTACATAATTATGATCTTTTTAAACACATTTACAATTTATTACACACATTTAATCGTAATAATAGTTTCTTTAATTATAGTACTTATAATTATTGATTTAAAGAAGTAGAGTTTAGGTCAGTAACATTTTTGCCTGGGACAGAAAATCAATCAAAATTTGATTTATTTACTGACACTTATAAATATAATCACTTAATTGGGGGAATTAAATTATTAAATGCTGACGACTCGATGACTATGGTCTATAAACTATTAGTTATTAAGACCACAGCTATATACATTTAATTGGAATAATAGCTACCTTGTAAAACTAAACTAGAAAAATAAATAAATAATAATAAGAATTTATTTATGTTCTTTTAAAATATCTAAAATTTATAAACTTAAAAAAAAAAATGCTTTTTCTATTTTAAATTTATTTATTTTCCAATATAAAAAAAAAAAAAACCATTTTCAAAACTGGAATACCGGAAACGATTTATTAAAAGCATTAAACCATATTATTATTTTATAATAATTCGTTTTTATATTGTTTGTTTTTTTTTTGTTTTAAGCTTTTGCTAACTCTCTTCTATAACAATGTTAAAACTTTTATGTGTTTTGTGAGGGAACACAGAAAAAAAAAAAAACAAAAAAATAAACAAAAAAAAAATTTCCTCATGGTAAAATTTTAATAAAATAATGACACAATAAGAATCGCACCATTAAAAAGCACCACCAATTAAAGGCATAAGAAAAAATTAATGGTTTTTATACTAAATGCTAAGCTCTCAAAAATTTAATGGTATTTTATGCAAAAAATAAAATAAATTTAGAAAAATTTTTCGTTAATGCAGTAAAAGTTATGATATGTTTTTAAATTGGTATAAAATTTAAATGAGAATTCTATATTCTGTACATAAACATAAATGTCAAATAGTAGAATATATTGTACCTACTGGAAAATATAAGTAAAAATATACTGGGTCAACCAATTTTTAAGCTTTCTATAATAAACCTAAAAATATTTTGCTACACCATGATAAACTTTAAATATTTAAGCTAATTCCAATCTTATATTGCACTTTAATTTTAAATCAAAAGTCATGTACATTGTAGAAAAACCAATGCTTATAATAAACCACAATAATAGTTTGAAGTTTTTTCTGGATAGATATATCATGGTGTTTAACAACGACATAAACTTTGTACAGGTTATGTCGTTTTTCTGTATACATGGACATTAGGGTGTCCGCTATTTGTATGAACGTTTTTTTTTTTAATTTTTTTATGATTCCTGGTCTTGAATCTTTTCTATAGACCGTGGCGTTCGGAGTACAAGTCATTATTATGAAGTTTGACTCGAAAATTTTATTTCTTTTGAGGTTTTCCTTTGAGAAATGAAAAGAATAAAACATAAAAATAAATAAATTTTTAAAATAAAAGTATTTATTTATTGAACAAAAAAAAGTAATTAAATATACGAATTTTATTGAAAAGACTTCTTTAACGTCTCCAAATTTGTGTAAGGATACAGGTGTCTATATTTTTCAATTGTCTAAAAAAAAAATATTAATATTAAATTGCCGTGTTCATTAATTTCACCTGTAAGAGATATTGCTTTTGATCATTATCTTTAGTAATCATATTATTGAAGTCTGAGATTAATTTAATTCCTCTTTCCGCCGCATCATTTGTTACTTTCAATTGTTTTATAATATTTTGACCTTTAAAAAAATCATCTATTTTATGCCATTTAATTGGTGGGGTTTGGAGAAATTAAGTTGAAATAGAAAAACGCTTGAATAAATTAGAGGAATTGTCCGAAACTAAACTTAATAAAGTTTCGCCTTCTTCTGAATTGTAAAAAAATTGTTGTGCTGATTCTGTAAATGTTGGTTTTCTTGGTACTTCTTCTAAGTAAGTTATTTCTCTGTTTTCTATTGAATAATTTTTGAGTTTAGTTGTAATTTAAATTTTTATTCCTTCATCAACTTCATCGACAAATAAAGCAAAAAGAATACACTCTTCATTAAAATAATACAGATGATTTAAATTTTTTTTTGTTGTAATGGATGCAATTTTTTTTATCTGGATACCTATGTAGTGATTTCAAAAATCTAATATCTGATAATGGAGCCTTTTCTGCGTCTGTCGAAGTAAACCAATATTTTGTGTAGCACTTTATAATAAACGCATTAATACTCAACAACATTTTTGATTCAGCTGAAGTTAATTTAAATTGATACCGAAATATATATATTTTCAATGAATAAATACTTTTAGCCATCCATCTGGTATGATGATAAGCCCCTAGTTTTTTAATATTGAGTTGATTTGCTGTTGGGTGACCTAAAAATAATAAAACCAGTTCCAAAAATTCTTAATAATCATCTCTTGGAACCTGAAAAAATTGAAATTCTAATAATAACGGACACCCTAATGGACATATAGGATAGTATATAATTTGAATTTGACTTCTAGTATATAATTTGAATGACTTCATGTACATTTTGAAAACGACATACAGACCGGTTGTACCACGGTACCATTTTTGGGATATAATTAAGTTGAGAACTAACATAACTTGTTCTTTCAAAGTGCCTTTATTCGATAAATATGTAAGACCAATTTTAAAATAAGTGCTTTCATTGGCCTGACATATATCATAAATAATAAGTTATTATATGAAAAAATTATGTTTTATTTATTCATAAAAAGTATTTATATGCTACATATATATGTATGTACAAACACAAACATATATTTAAAAATAAATAATTTATTAAGAACATTATTTATCCAATGTTTGCTAGAAATTTTTAATGATAAGGTTATATCCAGTGTATTTTCTTAAATAAAAGAAAATTGGCAACCTTAAGTCATTATTAATGCAAAAAACTCGAAAAAAAACAAAATAAAAATTCAAGACCTATATTCATTTTCTATTTTTTGGCATCATTTACAATTTTTACTTCACTTAAACATTATTTTTGATTAATTTTTCATTTATTCATTGAATTTTTATTCGAAATATTTGAATTCATAATGAATAAAACACATTGATTCCTTAATAAGCTTAAATTTCTAGTAAAGCTTAATAATCGAGGGATAGGGAATAAGTTTATAAAAGAGAACACTGTTCTATAATGAAATTGAAAGTTGTACAAACCAGGATAGTTAGGACATATAAATAAATTAAAAATTATAATTACAACATTTAAAAAAAATTATTTTGAATCTATTTAAACTTTTTCTTAAATGTTTTATGCGTTCAAAAGAAGTTCTTTACTTTGAATTAAAAAAATATTTCAACAGTACTTTTTAGAGCAAATGATGTTAATATTTAAAAAAAAAAGTATAATTCTTAAAGATTTAATAAATTCTATTAGGGCATAAGCATAATAAATATGTTGTATATAGATGTACCTATGTATTGTTCCACATTTTAAAAATTCAATCTTCGTCCTGTGCTTGTGTCGCATAAAATAAATCATAATATTTTTAATAATGAAATTTATATTCCTTTTGGATTAAATTTCTTAAAAAAAAACGAACCCAAATATAAAAATGTCAAATAAAGAGCATAATTTCGTACCTTTTTTATTCCTTTAAAAAATTTAATTTATTTGTTTGTATTCCATAGAAAAGTTTACTAAAAAAAAGACTTGAAAATATACAATAATAAAGTTACAAATACTTGTACATATATTATATACTCCCACTATCACTAAATATGTGTTATTAAGAAGAATATGCTTCAGGTTAAATCAAATATCTTATTTCTGGAACGTTCATTAGAATAAGTGCAATTATTTACAATTAATGTCATAAAAATATTTAAAAAAAAAAGTTTTTTATTATCAAAAATCAAACATGACTTCGCAAGTCCAGTGTTATCTAGGTTATTTACAAAAATATCAAATGTGTTTCCTATTGAAATTTCTATTTACAATAGTTGGGATCACTTTATTTGACTCTAAAATGAAAGCTGTAAATGATTTAATAAGAAATGAGTTTAAAAAATCTTAACTAAGCACAGCCAAGCAAATAACTTTTTAAGGCCCTCTATAATTAATTTAAAAACATATTAAAGACTTATTGTAATTTTCTTTGATTTCCCAATAACGTTTTTTTTAGTCACTAGTCATACACAAAATACAGTCAAGGGAATTAAATTAAAATTTTTCAATACTTAAGTTTACATCTAAATATTACTGCTATACTTTAGTGTATTATATTTTCTTTCATATTTTGGTATATTAATTTTTTTTTTTATTTTCACAATAAGTAAGTTGGTAAACATATTTTAATACAATTTTTACACTTGATTGATAGTATAAACCCATATAGTAGGAAAATTTCTGTGATTTTTTCCTTAAAGCCAACGGTTATATTATAGGGTCCTTAATTCTCTTTCAAATATAATTTGGGAATAATAAAATAATAATAATAAAAACAAACACTGGATTAGAAAACACTAGAATAAATTAAAAAAATAAAAAAAAAAATAAAAATACTGAGTTTGATAACTGGATAGATTGTAATTAAATAAAATATCAATTGATATAGTTGAAAATCAGCTCAAAGCTAAACTAAATAAATTAATTTTGCATTATTCTCACTCAATGTAAATGTAACCAATTTATATGTTTTTAATGTTTCAAGAATACCAACTACCTCCAAACAAGAAATTAAGTCAATTGAGTAAGAAATATTTTATTGAAGATATCATATTGTCTATTAAGTTTTTTAGTTTGATAAATTAGAATAAATTTAATCTTCCTAGCAGTCGCTGGGAACTAAAAAAATTCGCGAACAAAATAATGATACATTGATTTAAAAAAAATATAATTATCAAAATCGCCGAATAATTGTGGTCGCTAGAGGTACCAAAAGGTTTGTATGAGGCAGATTTGTGTAAAAAAAAATTCAACCTCCCTCTAGTTAGAATCACATTATAAAGAAATAAAAAATTCGCATATTAAAAAAGTTTTACAAATTGCAATTTTAATCTAAATCAATTTTTGTTTTTAAGAATTAACTTTAATTTTCTATTGTGTTTATTTGACACAAAAATTCATTCAAATTCTGTTCACACATTTGGTTAGAACTTTGTATGACAAAAATTAAATATAAAATTGAATAAAAGAAAACAACAAAACTTATATTAATAATACACATATTATATGTGTATATTGTACCAATTAAAATTTATTGCGATAGTAATAATGCTTAATTTTTGCAAACTATTTTATACATAAGCATTTTAATGTATATAATCAAACCCCTTTCAATTATCTATATTGAAAATAGTAGGTACATCTGTACAACAAAATATTCTATTTGGTCATTTGAGAATAAAATTTAATATTGAAATTAATATTGATTTTACTCATAAGTTTGTGATTTTATTAAGTTTTCCTATACATTTATCAATCTGATTATTGAACAAATTTTCTGCTTTGAAGTCACTCGGACATAGAAATTGGAATATATGTTTGTAAAATTCTATTCAATCCATATTTCATAATGCTTGTTATCTGATCATCAACATTATTTTACAAAATATACTTTACATTATTTATATTTTCCGAAAATTTGAGACGTAAAGAATATATTTTAGTTTTATTGAAAGGATATAAAAACAAAGATTTTTAGGATTAATATATTAATATGTATGTAGTAACTAGTAATTAGAAAAAGCCATTATTAAATACTGTTATTGAATTAAAAGTCAGCTAATACCTATAGACAAAAAATTCCTTAAAACCCTTAATTTGTATATATTACACAAAGGTTTAAGTTAAAAAAAAAATACGAGTGAACCATAAAATGAAATCTGTGATAAATCAGTATTCATAATTTTTATACATGCAGCTTTAAAGAAACATACACGTTTTATTTTTTCCGACATTTCTTCTTTATCCATTTTTCTTCTTTGAATTACGTTGCCGTCGCCGCACTGAAAATGTAATGAATTTTTTTTAAATACGAACCAGTCACATTTTTCTGAATTCTTTCAATTTGACCATTTCTTTTTTTTATTTATTTTATATTAGTTATAGGTATTTTAATTATGGGACTGAATTAGAACCGGTAGGACAAAACTGTTGTAAGTTTACATTTAATAGAATATTTTTGATATTTTTCTACAACATTTTAAAATAATATTTTAAAATTATTGTTCGCAATCAAATTGAATACTTATTAACTGAAACTAATAAATTAAAATTTAATATATTCTACATTAATAAATAATTAATTTTTTTATTCAGTGGTTCCCAATAATTTCTTGTTAACTATTTTTTTTATATAATAACAATAATTTATTGAACACAGTCTAATGTTTTTTGAAGATTCTTTTACTACTTTCAAGAAATCAAATGTATCAATAAGCTTGGACAGGGTCCCTCAAGTTATTTAAAATTCAAAATTTATTAACTATGGTTTTAATTTTTAAAATTAAGTTGGAAACCAAACCAATAGTATTTGATCAGACCAAGACTAAATCTAAAACTTAACACAATTTAACAACAAAGAATCCATATAGTTACACAAAGGTAGGAAGTACATTTAAAATTTTATTTGTCTTGAACTAAATTGTAATCGTAAGAGCCTGAATACGTATGTTTTATAAAAATATTTATTTTAGGAAAATTATAATAATTTTATTTTTATTTATTAATAGGATGATTATTTTAATAACAAAATAATTTTCTATTTTTTTGGTCATCCTCTATATTTTTTTTGGTCATTATATTTAAAAAATTATGTAGTTTTTGGTTAATAAGAAATGAAATGCCTGTGATTAAGTTAATATTAATTTTAGTATTAAGTGTTAACTATTCAACAAGTGAAGTGAATTTAACTGAAGTGGTTAGCAAACAAAATAATTTATATGGATTTCAAAGTTTGGTGATATTTGAGGGCGATGATGCCTTCTTAAATGAAACTGATAATAATTCCGTTCAAGAATTATTAAATTACACAATTGAATTAAATATTCCAATAATCAAATTTTCATCTAATTACGGAAAAAATACAAAATTAGTGCATAATTTTAGTAAAAATATTTTATCAATCATATTTTTATCAAATTTAAACGATCTTATATTGATATTGGCTAATAAACTATTGATAACAATACATTTTTCAAAAATATTGTTAGTTATCAGTTGTGAAATTGATATTGAGGAAATTTATGAATTATGCAATTGGTTTTGGAATAAACGATTTCTCAATGTAGTCATTTTATTGAATTCCAATATTTCATCTGAATTATATGGTTATGATCCATTTCCAAATCTAAATATTGTAAATTTAAATGAAATCGATTTAAACGATTTGTATATTGATAAAACTGTTAATGTTAAGCGTTATAAATTTTTTTCATATGTTAGTGAAGAAATTCCCAGAGTATTCTTTTATAATGATTCAAATGGAAATGAAATTAAATGTGGTATTTTTACCAATTTATTTCAAACATTTTATAATTACATAAATGGCACTTTTATAGGTTTAAGAGTAGAAGGAATGTATTTGAAAGCAATATACGAAAGTGTATATAAAACTAATTTTACTGAGATATCTCATCATGTTTGGGCGGTTAATAAAGAGGACTACATTATGACTAGATCATATCCATATGGATTAACACCGTTTTGTTTACTTATTCCTCATACAAAAATAATCGATGCATATTTATATTTTATTTTACCATATTCCCAAAATTCTTGGTTAATAATATTTTTTATTTTTATTTCTGTAATTATAATTGAAATTACATTTATACAATTGAAATTAAATAAAAATTTTAAACAAGCATGTGGTAGTGCTCTACTGTCAGGTGTATCAACATTACTTTATTTACCCAAAAAATATAAAAAAAATTCATTAACAATATCGTATTTATTATCGGGATTCATATTAACACAATTTTATTTGGGATCATTATATTCGATATTACATAAAAATATATTTGAATCAAAAATTAAAACTTTTGAAGATTTAACTAATAAGAATATTAAAATAATGACAACAATTTATGATATGCCCTATTTGAATGGATCATTATTTTATAATATTGTTAAAGATTCAATTGTAATATCTGAATTAGCTATATTTAAAAATCATAGAAAAGATCTTGATAATAATTATGCTTATACAACAACACCAGATTATACAAAATTTTTATTGGCTAAACAACATATTGATCATCCTATAATGGAAGAATCTAAATTATGTTTTATGACATTGCTGCCAACTTTTGGAATGAGATTAGATACACCATTCGAACAGCGTTTCAATCTTTATTTAATTAGGATAACAGAAACTGGTTTAATTAAATTTTGGCAAGACGAAAGTATTAGGGATGTATTTAAAGGGGAAAAAGCTACAAAAATTCATGTAGAAAATTATAAAGTAAAAGGTATTTTAAAATTAGAACATTTCTTAATATTATTGTATATATATTTATTTGGTTTTATTGTTGCAACAATTTCATTCTTTATCGAACTTAATTGGATTTCATATATCAGACTTAAATATGTTTCTCAAATAAAAAAATTAAAAAATATTATTATGAATAAAAAATTGTAATAAAATATACTTTGAAGCATTTATTGAATGTTAAATTTTGAAATAAAAAAAAATTTATTTATTTTTATATACAGATTTTTATTTATTTTTCTATAGAAGAAGAAACGATTATACTATTATATGGTACTCAATGTTTTACAGAACTGCTTTCTGAGCTATTGTCCTTATTAATATTTTTTTTTTTCAAACGTAAGATCCTTATTTTGTATTGGAATCCTATTTATCCTATATAAATGTATTGTACAGAAATTTAAGAATATTTAGTATTGTATTATTCCTATTTATATTTTATTTGTATTATATTTATATTTATATTTTATATTATATGTACATTTATATTAATATAAATATAATATGTAGATAGATTATCTTATTCTATATGTGTATATTCAATTCACTCTTATAACGTTAAATTCAGGAAATCATCGAAAAAAAATATAATAATTTTTTTTTTTTTTTCTTCTCATTTTAATGGCAGAAGTTTTTATTTTCGAATAAAATATTAAATAAAAATAATATCGTCGTTGATTTTCTCTAATAAGTTTTTCTATTGTTGTTATAAAAGTTAGTTAAAAGTACTTTTATGTTAACGGAAATAAATAAAATCGTTAAATCAATAGAGAATAAAATTGCTGAGAATGACAATAAATTTGCTAAATAAATTTCTGAAAAAATTGTCTGTTTATACAGTTACATAATAGTTGAACATGTAAGTAAAATTTATGATAATTATTATAAGATTTCTAAAATTAAAAATTATTATTTTTTATGGGAAACTCGTAATTTTTTTTTAAATTTATTTTGATCAAGAATCAAACTATCAATTTGATAGACAGTGTTATAAACTTTTTTATCTATTCCATTTTAATGATTCGGTACTTGTTTGACAAGATGTTAAAATGAAACAACTTACATACATTAATACAAACAATTAAAATTAAAAATTAAAAAAAAAAACAATTTATTTTGATGTCATACTAATTTAAGTTTTAAAATAATCAAAAAGTTAAGAGTGTAAGTATCAGAAAGGTGTAAAATTAGATTAACTTTCTTCTACTGTCTCTGTAATACTTTAAGCTTTAAGGGATCATTATTAAATTAATTACATTAATTTTTAAATCTTAAGAAATATGATCAATAATGTTCTTTTGAATAAAAGCGGGAAAGATTTATGAATTTGTGCATTTGTAAATCACATCAATTTCATTTTCATATAATTGCATTATTTTAAACATATATTTATTAAACAACTTTATGCACAGGAAAAATGTTTACATTATATTCAAAAAACATAAACAAACTTCTTTTTTTTTCGTACACTTAAAAAGGCAAAAGTTGTTAAAAAAAAGTACAAAATATTTTATTGAAAATATAAACCAGAATTTAAAGTTAACTGCATAATATTTTTGATTTACAAAAAAAAATATGTACAGGAATTGTAAATAAAAAAAAATTATATATATATGTACCTACATAATATGAAGGTACAATAAAAATATTTTATTACACTCAATTTAGTAATAAATTTTTATTGAAATCCGATACGTTGAGGTGGAATAAAATAAAAAAAAATAAAAAAAATATTTTTTTCAACATCAAAAGGAGGATAATTTTTAACGATATTACATTTTTTTTTTTTACTAAAAAGAAATCCTTGATTCCACTTTGCATATTTTAGGTTTGTGGCTAACACTTTTGTAGTTAATTTAAGCTTTTTTTTTATTAACTACACATGGTATATATAGTATATGTATATATCCCATTTTTTTATGTTTAATATTTTGGTAAAATAAGAAAAAATTGGAACTAATGATTCGAAAAAGCATAAATTAAACTCATTGGAATAAAAAAAAACCAACAATAATTTTGGTACACTAAAAAAAAAAATTGGTTCAATCGCCTTTTTTTGAAGTTTATACTTCTTTAGGCGCGGTGTATGATATAAATGAGTAATTCTGTAGGGGGTAAAAATTTTTTTACTCATTCGAATTTGAGTTAAAAAAAAAAACGACATGCTGTACCGTTTGAATACTCAAAAAAAATGAGTCAACTCAATAATCATTTGTTATTTATAAAAACAAAATAATTTGGCGCGAAAAATTTAAATTCAAATTATTTTTAAAAATCTTTCGTTTACAAATTTTTTAAAATTTAAATTTTTTTTCAAATTAGGTAGTTCAATAATCATTTGTCATTTATAAAAACAAAATAATTTGGCGCGAAAAATTTAAATTCAAATTATTTTTTAAAAATCTTTCGTTTACAAATTATTTAACAACTAAAATTTATTTTTCAAAAAAGGTAGGTCCGGTGAAATAAAGATTACCTGCCGAAAATTTTTTGGGCAGGGACCTACGGTTAGGTCGTGCCGGCTCAAAATATGTTAAAAAAAAATTTTTCCTCCGGTCAAATAATTAGATTACCTGACCAAAAATTTTGGATACGGAGCTACAGTTAGAGTCTTCCCGCCTCAAAATATACCAAAATAATTTTTTTTTTCAAAATAGGTAGCTCGGGTGAGAAATAAAGATTACCTGCCCAAAAAAAAGGAAGGAAGTGAGGGCGGCAGTAAGGGCTGAAGAGAGGGCGGCAGTAAGGGCTGAAGAGAGGTCGGAAGGGAGGGCGGAAGGGAGGGCGGAACGGAGTACAGAAGTTAGGGCGGAAGTTAGGGCGGAAGTGAGGGCGGAAGTGAGGGCGGAAGTGAGGGCGGAAGTGAGGTTGGAAGTGAGGGCGGAAGTGAGGGCGGAAGTTAGGGCGGAAGTGAGGGCGGAAGTGAGGGAGGAAGTGTGGGAGGAAGTGAGGGCGGAAGTGAGGGCGGAAGTGTGGGCGGAAGTGAGGGCGGAAGTGAGGGCGGAAGTGAGGTTGGAAGTGAGGGCGGAAGTGAGGGCGGAAGTTAGAGCGGAAGTGAGGGCGGAAGTGAGGGAGGAAGTGAGGGAGGAAGTGAGGGCGGAAGTGAGGGCGGAAGTGTGGGCGGAAGTAAGGGCGGAAGTGAGGGCGGAAGTGAGGGCGGAAGTGAGGTTGGAAGTGAGGGTGGAAATGAGGGCGGAAGTGAGGGCGGGAGTTAGGGCGGAAGTGAGGGCGGAAGTGAGGGCGGAAGTGTGGGCGGAAGTGAGGGCGGAAGTGAGGGCAGAAGTGAGGGCGGAAGTGAGGACGGAAGTGAGGGCGGAAGTGAGGGCGGAAGTGAGGGCGGAAGTGAGGGCGGAAGTGAGGGCGGAAGTGAGGGCGGAAGTGAGGGCGGAAGTGAGGGCGGAAGTGAGGGCGGAAGTGAGGGCGGAAGTGAGGGCGGAAGTGAGGGCGGAAGTGAGGGCGGAAGTGAGGGCGGAAGTGAGGGCGGAAGTGAGGGCGGAAGTGAGGGCGGAAGTGAGGGCGGAAGTGAGGGCGGAAGTGAGGGCGGAAGTGAGGGCGGAAGTGAGGGCGGAAGTGAGGGCGGAAGTGAGGGCGGAAGTGAGGGCGGAAGTGAGGTTGGAAGTGAGGGCGGAAGTGAGGGCGGAAGTGAGGTAGGGAGTGAGGGCGGAAGTGAGGGCGGAAGTGAGGTCGGAAGTGAGGGCGGAAGTGAGGGCGGAAGTGAGGGCGGAAGTGAGGGCGGAAGTGAGGGCGGAAGTGAGGGCGGAAGTGAGGGCGGAAGTGAGGGCGGAAGTGAGGGCGGAAGTGAGGGCGGAAGTGAGGGCGGAAGTGAGGGCGGAAGTGAGGGCGGAAGTGAGGGCGGAAGTGAGGGCGGAAGTGAGGGCGGAAGTGAGGGCGGAAGTGAGGGCGGAAGTGAGGGCGGAAGTGAGGGCGGAAGTGAGGGCGGAAGTGAGAGCTGAAGTGAGGACGGAAGTGAGAACGGAAGTGAGGGCGGAAGTGAGGGCGGAAGTGAGGGCGGAAGTGAGGTTGGAAGTGAGGTTGGAAGTGAGGTTGGAAGTGAAGGCGGAAGTGAGGGCGGAAGTGAGGGCGGAAGTGAGGGCGGAAGTGAGGGCGGAAGTGAGGGCGGAAGTGAGGGCGGAAGTGAGGGCGGAAGTGAGGGCGGAAGTGAGGGAGGAAGTGAGGGTGGAAGTGAGGGCGGAAGTGAGGGCGGAAGTGAGGGCGGAAGTGAGGGCGGAAGTGAGGGCGGAAGTGAGGTTGGAAGTGAGGGCGGAAGTGAGGGCGGAAGTGAGGGCGGAAGTGAGGGCGGAAGTGAGGGCGGAAGTGAGGGCGGAAGTGAGGGCGGAAGTTAGGGCGGAAGTTAGGGCGGAAGTGAGGGCGGAAGTGAGGGCAGAAGTGAGGGCGGAAGTGAGGGCGGAAGTGAGGGCGGAAGTGAGGGCGGAAGTGAGGGCGGAAGTGAGGGCGGAAATGAGGGCGGAAGTGAGGGCGGAAGTGAGAGCTGAAGTGAGGGCGGAAGTGAGGGCGGAAGTGAGGACGGAAGTGAGAACGGAAGTGAGGGCGGAAGTGAGGGCGGAAGTGAGGGCGGAAGTGAGGGCGGAAGTGAGGGTGGAATTACCTGACCAAAAATTTTGGAGAGGGAGCTATGGTTAGGGTCTTCCCTGCTTAAAATATGCGAAAAAAAATGTTTTTTAAATAGGTAGCGCCGGCGAAAAAAAAATTACCTGCCCAAAAATTTTCGGTAGCTAGCTACTTTTAGAGTCGTCCTGGCTCAAAATATAAAAAAAAATACACGAAGCAGTCATAGGAACTGCCGAAAGAAGTTTATACTTAAAGCTTTAAACTATGAAATAACAGTGGCTATAAATGATGGGCTGCTCAGTACAAAATGTAAATTAAAATAAAAATCAGTCCAGGAGTCCAAAAGCAGTCCATTATTTGTAGTCATTGTTATTTCATAGATTAAAGCTTTAAGTATAAACTTCTTTCGGCAGTTCCTATGACTGCTTTTTTATTTTATCTATTTAATGGAAGGATATTATATGGGGCATTGTAATATTATACTTTGTTTATGAAAATTATGCACAGGAAAAATTTCATAGTGTGGCATAGATATATACAATTTAAAAATAGCATTTAAAAGAGTTTAAAAATTATTAATAATAAATTCTCCTTCATAAAATGCAAGCAATTAAAATTAATCAACAATAAAAAAAAACATTTTTAAGTTATTGTTCTTTAGAGACAGAATTTATGTACATAGTCATACAGTGTGCTATCATTTTCAGAAATTAAAATAAACTTTTGTCCATATAATATATACATACAGTTCTATGCTATGTATGTATATTTCCTGATTTCATTTTGAATATATCCTTTTTTTTATTATTTTTATACTTGTGCTATTCGTTTTTTCTTACATAGTGGTATGATGTTAGTTATGCTATGTTTTTATTCCTTTAAAAATAGATATATAATTCTGTATAATTTTTTTTTGTCGTTATGAAATATTATTATCTATATGTGTTTTTTTTCTCTAACAATTTGTCAAACCTAAAATAAATATATAGGTATTTGAAGATAGAAAAGAAAGTAAAGAAATAACGATTATACATATTTGAAATATATTTTTTTTTAAACTTCTGTCCACATTGATAATTTAATAATAAGCACATAAATCCTATGCTTCTATACTTTGACATTAGATGTAATGCACCTTCGATAATTTTTTATCGCAAACGAGACTCCTTACCGGAATTATAAAGTTATTATTAGTATAATTACTAGTGTTAAGTGTATCTCTTAATCAGTGCCGGATAGAGCATTCACTGGGCCCCTAGGCAAAAGATTCTATAACGGCCTTTTTTTAAATGTAAATATACTGATTAAAAAATATTAGTTCCTTTTGATGACTTGCTATATAAAATTAATAATTAAAGCCCGTTAAGCAAATATAAACCAAATCTAAATCAATAATTTCGAATAAAATTTTTTAAGACGAATTTGAAAATCAAAATTTGATGCTAGATGGATTTTCCGCAAATCCATTGACATAAAATGTGTTATAGCGTTTCTGCACTGGCAGTCTTAATATCGGTTCTTGCGAAAGACGTCTTTCTTTCATCTCTCTTTCGTCTTTCGCCATATAAAAACAAACACAAGAACCGAAAGAAAGACTCTTCAAAGTACATACTTTGGCGCTTTGCAATTTGTAGATTAGATATTATTTTTTGTTGTGTTTCTGCCTTAAATTAATTATTTCATGGTGGTTACACTTATTTTTGTCAAAAAAATAATAACAAAGAGAACAATAAATTCATAAGCAATGAAAATTTGTTTTTTTCTGTCAAAAGGAAGTGCTTTTGGCAGTGTATACAACTTTCTCAAAAGACTGATTTGAGACGTATTAAATGTGAAAGGGTATTAAATGTGAAATATGTAAATTTTTATTAGAAATAATTTTAGTAGAAGTTTAATCATTTGGTGGGCCCTCTAAAACAAGTGGGCCCTGGGCAACTGCCCAAAGTGTCCGTATGGGCTATCCGGCACTGCTGTTAATCTAAGCCTTAGATTTAAAAACATATAATTCTTAACAAAATCAAAATTATACATATAATTCTGCAATAAATCATAAATACTAATAAAAAAAAGAAGATATATTTATATCTAATCAACGGTGCCATTGTGGATGATAAATAGAAAATAAATTAAATTTTTATTTTTCTAATTTATTTTTGAAAAATGAAATGTTAATAATAGTCTTTATTCCATTTGCTAACAAAAATTCAGCTTAGATATCTTTTGATTTTAGTAAACAAAATTCATTTCATTTTCATATCTAAATAGAGTATAAGTAAGAGAATTATTTTTTTTGAAATCATGAGTGCGTTTTTATTTTACTTTTTTTTTAACTTCTCTTTTTTTTTCAGCATCATATGTTCAAAACATCATAAAAGTGTGTCAAGTTTGATGTCTTGAATTGTCTTCACGTAACTTTAAAAATATTTTACTTTATAGTTAATAAGTAATAAAATTAAATCAAGTGAAAAAAGAAAAAACGAAATTCTTTTTTTGAAACAATAAAGAGAGAATATTTGTCCCCTAATTTAATTTTGGATTATTTTATATTTAAAAAAAAAATATATCTTTTCTTCAGTATGATAGCTTATATAAAATAAAAACATAATTTACGATTTTTAAACATTTCCGTGTCATCGCTTTTTCAATGGATATCTTCTAAAATATTATAATAATAATATCCCTCCCCTAATAAACAAATGTTTTAATAAACTTTACAAAAAAAAAAAAAACTTTTAATGGAAAAAGTTTTTATTTTTTAAAATTTGATAATGTGTTTAGATTTTAAAGTTGAAAAAAAACAAAAAACAAAAGGATATCCTTCTATTCTATTATAAAATTATTTGCAAACATTAACTTTCACAAGTACAAAAAAAAATTATATTCCTTAATTTGAATTAAAAATACTAACGGCCTTACGACAAATATTTTATATTTTATTTTTAGTACACAAACTTAGAGATCTTAATAGGATTTCACTTTAAAAACCAGTTTTAATTAATAACAACGCAAGCTTATTAATTGTTTCTATATTTTCATTCTTAAAAGGAATAAAAAATAATTGGATCTTTTTGATTAGTCTGAACTTGTTTTTACAACCTGGTGATGAATACAAGGCAGCCTTAAGTCTTAGAAAAAAAAAATTAGAACAGTTTTGTTTTTAAGGAAACTCTCAAAATTGTAAAAATAGAAACAGCTTTCTTGTTTGTAGTGCATTCAGATTTATGTAATCTATCTGTCAAATTGAACAAATTTTGATAAATAATATTCTTTATTACTCAAGGGTATTGACCATATTTTAATGAAAATTTAATTTGATAATAAAAATAGATTATAAATTATAAAAAAAAAAAATTAAAAAAATTATGTCCTTCTACGGTGAAAGGTAAAACAAAAAAAAATTTTTTATGTACAAAAATTTTAACCGCAATTCAAATATTTTAAATATTTTATATTGTTTCTTTAGGACATCGTTTTTTTTGCTTTTTTTTTTTTTTCAAAAATTCTAAATGAAAAAAATATTTTTCATTCTCTATTAAAAAAGGTTTTCATTGCCTTTTTATTTTATTTCGCTGAAAAAAAAAAATTAAAGGAAAATGATTTGTTATAAAATTAATTTATATAAAACAAAATTTTTACACAAACAATAACTGAAAAAGTTATTAAAGCCATATTTATCTGTCCCAAAAGTATAATCTATTTAAATTTTCGGGCAAATAATCTGGTTCTTTTTTTTTTTTAAATAAAGCATATTTTATAGGATTTAAAAAAAAAACGCGCCAATTTATGTACACATATTTTTAGCCAGTAAAGATTTATTAAAGCGAAAGTTAAATTTGATCCCATTAACAAAATAAAAAAAAACAGAAAAAAAAAAAAGAATATCCTTTTGCGTTTTGTCGTCAAATATTCCTTTGAGACACTAAAACTACAAAACAAAAAAAAAGAAGTAAATTAATGTTCTAATTTATATCCTTTTTATTATGCTTTTCGCTTTTGCCACACTTTGACAAGGATACAAGTGTAGTTTCCACAAATTGTAATAAAATGAACAATTATAATTTAAATATTTTTTCGATGGAAATTTCAACAATTTTACAAAATCAAGTAGTAAGTATATTAAATTTCGTACATTTAGTTGAGGAATTTTAGATTTTTAAATGTTTTCCAGAATCGACAAAATCAAAAAAAAAAAAAAATAAATAAATAAATTTTAAGTTCAATATTTTTGTTGTTTAAAAGAAAAATTAGCAATCCTTTGGGGTTTTCATTTATATCTAGAAAATTAATCTCGATTTCTAGGTATGCAGATAGAAAATAGAAATATTACTTAATAAATTAATTTATTTTTAAGAATTTGTTATCATCAGATATGTGTATATGGTACATAAGTATATTTTATGTTAAACATATAGATATGTATTTTATATATGTAGAAAACAAGTATGTAAAATAAGCGGATTACTAAACTTAAGAAGAAAAAAAAAACAATTTTTTTTTGTTTGAAATCAAAGCTTTTTGATTAATTATTTTACATCCGAATTTTATTTATACACATAATATATAATGTTGTGTATAATATCTTATTTATATATATTAGTTTTATCTTTTTTAAAAGGGGAAAAATAAAATATTTATCAGTAATAATAATAATAAAAATTAATTGAATAAAACTTTGCTAATTAACATTCTTGTTCTACGAATTAATTTTTATTTTTATTTATTTATTTTTTTTTCAATCTCTTAACTTCCGATTACCTAAAATATTTCATTTTGAGAGCATCGTAAGACATGAATTTGTGTGAGAATATTAAGTTAATTTTGTTTATTAATAACATTATTGAAGTTATTATTAGTAATAACAAAAAATAAAAGATTTATTTTTAAATAATAATTATTTGCTTAAACAAGCATTTTAAAATCACTGGATGCGTTTTGAATTTATTTAAAAAAAAAAAAAAAAATTATTATTTCTGTAAATAAAATTCAATTGGATTCTATATCGGATTATCATATATAATCCTGCTTGTGTCAAATGGGAGCAGTGATTTCATTATCCACAATTCTATTATCAACATCCTTTTTTTCGATTCCATTATCAACATCCTTTTTGCCCCTATCTGCCACTTTTTAATATCAAATTAAATTTTTCAATTAACAATAATTTTACATTAATCACTATGAAATATTCTATTTATGTTTTTTCAAATTTTCATTCAAAAATATTTTTCGTGCTTTACAAAAAAATTTTCATAGTTTAAATTGAATTACTATTTTTTTAATTTATATCAAAAAGTCCTTCAATCACATTCTAGCTTTTATTAATAAAAAGAAAAAATTATAATATTGTAACTTTTTATTGCTTTTATAAAATTTTCTAAAGTTGGCTGTCAGCCAAAGGCTTGCAATTCAGTCAAGATCATATTTTAAGAAGCTTTTTAATATCGCAAAAAAAAAAAAAACCTTTTTTTGAAAACCTTTAATTAAGATTATTATTTTTTAATAATACTTTATATAATTTTTTTTTTTTTTTTTCAATTGAAATTCTCTCAAGTACTTTTTAGATTCATTTGCAATGGAACAAAATCATAATTTATTTTCATTTTTCTTTCAAAGTTTTCTATATATATATATTTTTTTATTTTATGTTTTAGAAGGGAGAGGGTGAAAAATATACTATAAAATAAAACATTTAAGGGAAAAATCATTTTAATTGTTTCATTTAGGGTAATGAAAAACATGATATAAATTATATAATAAGAAATAAAAGAAAATTAAGAATTTTCTGTCCTTGAGTTTGAAAATTCAAAAAATTTAACCTTGTTTTGAACAGATATTTTACTGTTGTATTTATTATAATTGTGGTTTATAATGAAGAAGAGTGTCTTTGTTTTTATTTTTTACTCTGAATTAGAACTAATTATATGGATTATATATATTCTTTAATTTTTTTTTTTTTTTTTTATATACATAGTAATATTATAATATAATTTTAATTTAAAATTCAATTATTTTTATTTAAAAAAAATTGATGGTTGCTTTTGATATGTTATAAATATGAATTTCTTTTTTAAGTGTTTCATATAAGCGGATCCAAAAATGAAAACTTTCATTTTCATTAACAAAGAATAAACACGCAATAAATTTTAGCATTAATTAATCGGAAAAAATTAATTTATATATAATTTAAGTTAAATGTGTATCTTTTACACGTTACTTCAGATTTTGGAGTATTATTATTGATCTAGGTCAGTACGGTATATATTTCGCTTCTTGCGAATCTATTCCAACTATATAAACATAACCAAATTATAATAGTTTTACCCTTTATTTTATGTACTTTATGTATACATAATTTATGATTGCTGTTTATGTAATTTATAACACAAAAAACCCACATTTTTAATCAAGAAAAGAATTTGATTTTGTAAACAATTATTTTGGTAAATATTATGTTAATTTAATAATTTAGAAGATTGTAAAAATAGAATTTGCCAGCTACCAGCATTATTTTCTTAATTTAAAAATAAACTTTAATAAACTTTAATATTATTATAAAAGACTTGTACAGGAAAGTTTTTTAAAATTTAAAATTTAAAATGTCAGTAGTTTGTTTTTGATAAATATTTGTTTTATTTTTAGTATTTTATCAAAAGTGTATAAAATGATAAAAAAGAAAACCTAAATGTACGCATAAATAATTTTAATATTTATATTTTTTTTTTATATTTCTTCAATACTTATTATTTCTTATTTTTTTATGTAAATAGATATATATTTCTGTTGTCGCACAACATAATAATTTTCTACTTTGATTTTCGTTTTTTGTACGAGAAGGCTTAGGAAGTTATGATTATTTTTTCTCATTAAAAAAAAAGGGAATATAACTTTAGGGCACAAAATATTCAATAATAATTTATATTTAGAAAAAAACAAAAAATAATTCAAGTAAAAATAAAAAAGAATTCAATCAGAAAATTTGATTTCTTACGTCGAATCAAAATCTGTATATTAATGTTGTTTTACAGAGTTTTGAAATTGGAAGAACATTGTATAGATTTAGTGAAACTAATTCTTTCTATTCTGCAAAATTTTAAGTTAACAAAACATTTGAAAAGAATATCCGATAAATGATAAATCATATAAACTGTATTCGCTTTTGTTAAGCAATTATCTGTCAGTAAATATAATAAGTGTAGTGTTATTGCTATTATCCTTATGATTGTGCTCAAGGGGTTAAGTTAAATGATGAATGGTCTAAAAAACTAATAACAAAATGATTTAATGTTAAAATTACAACATCGTCTGAATTTATGTGGAAAAGAAAACATTCTATACTAAAATTGTTGATAGGTACACTCAGATATTGATTAATAAACATTAGAAAAAAAAAATATTGTTCTTTTTTTTTGTTTTTATAATATTTTTCTTTCCGTTTTCCTTTTTGTGCGTATAATAATGAATGAATTCATTTGTCATTTCAGTAAAACAAAACATAAACAAAAAAAAAAATAATAAAATTATAAATTTATGGTTAATGTCAACAATAATTCAATAAAATTTCATTAATCAAAAGCTAAAACAAAAATTTTTTACACAAATATTATTTTCTGGAAAATTATTTATTTTTACAATATTTTCCTCTTATATAAATATTTATATATGTATAAAAGTATAATAGACATTATGTATAATGTATATATGTACATATTTTAAAAGCATCTTGATTATTTCTTATTCGTGAATAAACTTTGTTTTTAATTTATGTAAGAACAATAAATGGGTTCGATTACCATAATATCTTTTTCTCTATAATATCTCTTTCTCTATAAAATCTTTTTCTCTATATTTAATAGTGCACTAAAGTTATTGATAAAAAAAGAAACTTAGAAAATTGTCATTGATTTATCTAATTCTAATTATCCTTTGCGTATGTTTCTCTCTTATCTCCTTATTATAAAAATTCAAGTCTCCTTTCTTTATAATATTATTCTATTTCGTTACGCTTGTCCATTTGATATTGCCAATAACTAAAATTTATAACTTTAATTATAACTATAATTTGTTATAATTTCTGAGACAGACATACAACAATACAACAATCTTGAAGGAATCAGTTATTCAACTGTAAATGTTAATACATATATATACAATCACGAATCCAACCTTTTTCTTTTCCTATTTTTTTTTTTTTTTTGTATTTTTTGGAATAATGAAAATTTTTTTAAACTCTTAAGTTTAATTATTAAACAAATTAATTTAGCAATTGAGGTTATTCTCTTTTTTTTTTCTCTATGTTTACAACATAAAAAACATCTGTTTTTAATGGATTTTCAAAATGGTTTTTTCTTCCACCAAAAAACATTACGCACACTTTCTTTAAGTCTTTAAATTTAATGTTTGTAATAATTACGTTATAACTATGAAGATAGTTAAATTTAATTAGAAATTTATAGGTAAAAAAAAAATTGAGCCAATCCAGAACTTTGAAAGTTTATTATTAAAAGTATTTTTGAAACAATTGTGTAAAAAAAAAAATCTGCTTTTTGTAGTTAGAAAAATATAAAATGTATACATATTTTAAAATACATATTATGTTGAAAGTTAATTAAATTCTCTCATCCAAAGCTCAAAGTATAATAAAAAATATTATTTTCCTTTCTATTTATTATAATAATTTGGCTCTTTTTCATCCAAGCCACATAATTATGTTATTACATTATGTTGTAGGGTTGTAATGGTACAAAATAATAGTGTTTTTTATGAACGCATATCATCCAGGAAATTTAAAATTATTGAAAATTCTAATTATTTAATTTTGTATAAAGAGAAACATAATATTAATGTGGTTTTGAATTGAATTCATTTATAGTATATAGCATATATTACTTTCAATATTGTGGGATAATAATGAAACAACAAGATCAAAAATTATAATTTCAATTATGTATTTAGTTATTGAATAATAAATTTAATTGGAAAGAAAACATATTATATATTTTTTAATTTTGTTGTCAATTATTATATGACAAATGGTTTTTAAATATTTAAACATTTTAATCAATTCTACGCATTATATAATATTTCAAATTATTAAATCTACTTATTATTGAAATAAATTAAAATTAAAATATGAAATGAAGAAGCACTAAAATAAATATTAATTATATGTTTACATGATTCATTATTTTTACAAAATGATTATGTATATATAATATATGTTCTTTTAATGTACTTTTAGACTTGTACTTAATGCTGGAAAAAAAAGCAAGTTCTTCATTCCACCAGGGAATTAGTTTTCCAGATTAGTTATGTTCTTAGCTCATGATTTATCTATAAATATTTTTTTTTCTATACAAAACTATCATTCAAATAAAAATATGATTACCCAATTTAACTTTCTGATATCATTTAAAATTTAATTTTATTTATAATTTTTTGATATGATTTTTGATATTACACCAATTATTATGATGTAAAAATTCTTACACTTCTTGTATAAATAAATCTTTTAGTGCAATTTATTTAAAATAATTAACAAACATAAAATAGAAAATATTTTCTATATTTGCATTTACAATATGAATATAGTCAATTAAAAAAAAAAAAAAACATAAATTTTTGTCTATTCTATTTTGAAATATATAAAAACATTTTAATCTATCGGTATCTTCAGGTGATACAGTCATTACGGGTAAACAAACAACAAAATCACATGAAAACATTTTCATATTACCATTTTGAAAAAGAATATTTTATTTGGATAACATTTTATATAGTTCGAAAAGAGTATTCATTTTTGTTTTTAAGACTTTAGAACTTTCCGGTTCCTTTTATTATTTGTATGTATAATATATTACATATAACGTATACCAAGTGTATCAGAAGTGTATATATTTCTAACTTCCGGCATTTTGCCGAAATAATGCTTTTATTCCCTTTTTTTTTTAAATACAATGTTATATGTATTCTTTTAAGGACTTTATGAATTTATATAAAAGTTTTAAAAAAATAATTGTTTTTTTTTTCTCCTGTTTTGTTTTCTTCTAATTATTCTATTTGTTATGTTACTGATTTTGCAAAAATTAAATAATAATATAGTTTTGTCGTTACCTGAGAGTTAATAACAAATATAATAAAAATAATATATTGTCAGATAAAAGAAGCTCAAAAATTTTTCGGATTTCCAATATTATTTTTAATTTATGAATCTACATATTTAGTTCAGATAAGAAATAAAAATACGTATAAATTACAGATTGACTGATATATTCGGAGTTTCTTAAAGTATAATAGGAAACTGTTATGTAGATATGGACTTAAAACTGGTATTAAAATGTAAACGATCAGATACTAAGCACAAATAAATATCTGTGTAATATGTACTTAAAAATAAGAATGAAGAAAGAAACCTCTAGTCTAATTTTTATAACTTAGGGCTCTTTCTTTCCATGGGTTGTTTTTATAACTTATCTATTAGCTAGAATTATTATTAAAATAAGTGACCATAAGTACTTCAGTTGTCAGTGACGATACAAGGTATTATACTGTAATAGACAGACCTCAAAAAGCTGTACATAAATCTAAAAAACTATAATTTAATTAAAAAATTCTAAAAAAAATACTTTACTCATAGAAAACTAAAAATAAAAAATATAAAACGGTCTTCGAGTATGAAGAGTTGTTTTTGTCAATGTTGTTATCATAAACAAAAAAATAAATTTTAATGTTAACCGGAGGGTAACATGAAATTCGCATCGCATAAATTTATATATTTGAGTAATTTTCAAAATAAAACTTTTTTCTGCTTCGTTAATTGATTTATTTTCAACATCAGTTACAACAAAATTGTTAACTGAAATTTATTTATAAAAAAAAAATAAAAATCTGTTGGTAGAATTAATAAAAAAAAAAAAATTCTCAAAACCATAAATGAAAAAAAAAAAAGTGTATACAAGTTATCTGAAATTTGGTGTTAAAAATATCATGCTCCATAAATTTCAATCACTTTTTATATCAAATTAGAAATTAGAATTTCGCTTTATTCATATACATTAACTATATACATACACGTCGTATCTAATGTACATGTATATATGTTTTTTTCTATATATATATTTTATGTTTCTGAAATTAGTTCATGCATAAAAATGTTTGAATTCAACATTAAGTTCTCGTTAAATGAAATGTTTTAGAAAATTATGTCTACTAAAACAGACGTACATAGAAAATCCTGTTAAATTAGAAAAATAATTTTTTTCATTACCTTCCATCTAACAAAATATCTATTTTTTTCTGTTCGCATGTGGTTCTTTCTGAAGTTCGAATATTTTTGCAATAATCTAACATTGTTGAGTTTTCATTTGGAAATTATTTAATTAAAATTATTATTATAAAAACGGCTCACTTACATAGTTCTGCTACCATAAATTTCTTATCAATTAATTTATAAAATAGGATTTTATAGTTTAACTATATAAAAATTTAATAGGAAAAGATGTTGATTAATTTGTTGTTAAAGTCTTTAAGGTTTAGATTTTTCATAAGTGTATAACATTTTCCAGTTGTGTAATTTTAATTAAAAAATTTTATTTAATTCATATACATATGTACTTTCATATATTCATGTAATACATACAAACATGCTTATATATAATAGATCTATATACAATATTTATTTTATTTAAAACTCATGAGGAGAGTAAATAATGAATAATTTATGTTTCAAATTAGAGTCAAAAAGGCTATGGTGAAAACTTTGGCAAAGAGCAATATGGATTCTATACACATATTTATGATCCCCTGAATAAAATATATAATATAAAGATATATATATATATACTATATAATACGACAATAGTAAGCTCTTTTCTTTAAGGTACGGACATTTGTAAAAAAAAAATATTCAAAAAAGGTCAAGAACTTATTAAATATAAAATTAAAAAAAAAAAATCTTATTATTTTTTTTTTAATATTTCTATATCTTCTTCAAATTTCATATTCAAAAACTTCCAATATTAAAAATTTTTTATTTCATAGTTTTCATTTTCTTCAATATTTTGATTTATATTTTACCTTATTTGTTACAGTAAACTTATTTTACCCTGTTTTTCCACTTTCAAAAAAAAATTTTGACACTTTCCTGACGAAATCTGAAGTTTCTACATTATCATCTGTTAATATTAAACTTCTTTTCCACTCTAATTTATGGTAACGCGGCATTAAATGGTTTAATAATTAAGAAAACTGTTCAAACGTTGAACAAAAAACAAAACAAGTGATAAACTTAAATAATGAATAACAAAACTTATAGCAATGAACTAAACTTTAACTTGAAGGATAAAAATTATATAGAAAAATTATTAAATTAAAATATAATCTGTATGATGAAACTATAAAAATAATAGTTATAATTTCTTTCATAATTATAAAATCTTTTTGTACAAGAAGGTTAAATACGTTTAATTATAGAATATGTATCCCCTAGTACTGAATACTCTCTTAGTCTTGATCAAAAAACTTTCTGAACTTGTCTTAGTTAAGGCAAAAAAAAAAATTCTACACAAATTAAAATTTACAATCAAAAACATTAAAAATTAAAAGATACTAGGTGTAGCTAACTTCTTCGCAGAATCTCTTGTAAAATTATAATATTATTATATTTTTGATAATATTCCAAAAGTTTTGTAAAAAGAAAATTATATAATAAGAATAAAATCCCTTTTTAGTAGAGAAATATTTTTAATTCCCTTTGATAGTTGCAATGGAAAACAAAAATTGTTTACAAAGAAAATTATATTTTTAACATTTTAACCGCAAAACCTAAAAAAATATTTATATTTTTATTTCTTTCCAAATTTAACGCCGAAGATTATCAAAAAAAAACTTAAATAAAAATAAGAACAATTTTAAATAAAAAAAATTACTTTTCTTTATTTTACAAATTTCTTTACGATATAAAATAGCAGCGTACAGCTACGGTCATAGAAATAATACACTCTCTTCCAATGTATAAACTTTTTTATATTCTGCTTTTGTTGTTAGGTTTTGAATTATAAAAAGTTGAAGACACTATATTATTGCTTGTAAATATTAGATATAATTTTTGGTTTTCTTGTCGCTATAGATCAATAAATTTTTGAAAATCGAGTTAAGCAAGATTTTTTTTTTAATTCTACTGAAAATTTAGTGTAAAATTTTGAAAAGAACTGCACTAATTTTTAAAATAAATAGATTCGGATAACACTATATACACCTGTCTAAACTAAATAATTTATCATCTTTCAAGCTAAGAGTATGTCGTCGAAATTATAAAGTGTTCAAGAAACATATAGTGTACAATAAGTTAAGCACGACCCTCATGACCCATATAAAAATAAAAATAAACATATAAAGCCACCAACACGAAAAGCGCTAATAAACTGAATAAAACCGTAGTCAAGAAATCAGAAAAAAGATTTAATGCAAAAATATTTGTTCCGAAGAAATTTAATCACATATTTTTTGTTAATTAAATAAAACTTTTAGCTGACATTTATTTGAAAAGTCATGATGAGCCTCGCAAAATTTACTTATACAATTATCTCTAGTACATAAGTTGAAACTTATAAAATTAAATATTTTTCCTTCTTTATGACATCCTGAAAATTATAACATCGCATTATCCTAGATAAAAATTGTTATATTTTCGTAAAAGTGTCAAAAAAAGACACTTATGTTTATGTTTTAAATTAGTTGTTATGAACATAATGATTATAATTTAACATGCATTATGATTATAATTTAACATGCATCTATTAATTTTTAATAATAATACCTATTTTATTGTGAAAATATTGTTAATTAATTTCACAATGAATATTATGTCTATAGGTACATATATACTTGAACAATTGAAAATTTATCTTTTATATTATGTTCTAAGTGTATTCACTACACAATAACTTTTTCAATGTCACATAAAACTTTCTATTTGTTTTTAGCATTTATTATATTTATTAAAATACAAATACGCAAATCAGTAGATAAATATTTAGCAATATTGGAATAATCTATTTTTGTTCTTTACTTTTTTACTATCATATTAAATTAATATTAAAAAATCGAGAGTTATTTGAAATATTATGCATTTTACTTATTAGTAACCATAACATTTTATATATAAATTATAAATTTATGTTTCCGGCACACTAACATATAAATCAGTTCTTAAACTTAAATATATGTTAATTAAAAATTTATAAAATTTATAAAGAACAAAATAATAAACATTACCTAAGGATATATTTTCTGACCCTTACATTAAATATATGTATTACGAACCTAATTTTTTTTTTTTTTATACCTATTTCCATGTTTCAAAATTGAACCAAACAAAATTTTTGCTACGGTTTTTGTGTAATACAAATATTTTCTATATTCTATTTTTTTTTTTTGTAATTTTTTTCTATAAGCTTTTCAAACTTCTGTAAGAAATTTTTCATTCTTTTTTTTTTATTATTCTTATTGTAATTTATATTCTTAACTTTTTTTTTTTTAGCCACAAAACCACTTTTGGAATAAATTTGTTATTAAGGAAAAACAGTTTTTCTTTATTATAATATTTTTAATCTTGTATTTGAAAATGAAAAAAAAAAAAATAGTAGGTAATAGTGAAAAATAAGATTTATGGGGAAGAAAGAAAAAGTTATATTCTCTATGCAAAAAAAAAACCCACAATGTTTCAAATTTAAAGATAAAAATTATTCATTTTTTATTTAGTATGTATATAATTTTTTTTTTCCTTGAAAGCACAGTAAGTGTAGTAAAAATATGAAAAGTCTTTAATTCAATTAATTAAATTCATTCAACTAGTTTTCTAAATGTTTTCTAGCAAAAAATTGTCTTCATTGTGGAAGCAGGAAATTATTATTATTTCGTCTTAATGCAATTGAGGTATAGTGAAAATTACAGTATAGTGGAAGTGTTATTGTCTTATGGGATGGCACACTTGGTTTTAGTTCTCAAAATGGTTAAGTTTTAAATAATAGATTTTATTATATTGAAATCATACGAAAACAATTTTTAATTTCATTTAGGTTTAGATACGTTGAGTAAAATGCACTATTTGGTAATAAAGTTATGAATTTTTAATAATTATAAAATTTAAGGGAGTATTGTAATTTTAGGCTCCATATTATGCATATAAAAAAACTTAAAAATTATACACAATTTTAAATTGCCCGCAAACTATAAACAACTATTATTATCAATATCTTATTTATAACAAAGTACATCGTCTGCTGAGAAATGAAACAACTTATGATTATTAGATAATAGCATCATTCGATTCCTCGTACTCAATTTTATAAGTACAACTATTTTGCAATATTCGTAATGTTGATTAAAATGTGTTTTTTAGATGAAAATTTTACGTTACTTGATATTTTTGCATACGTTTTTTTAATTTTCAAATCTTTAAACTCAAATTACTTTTCATTATACATTGTTTCATTTCTCAGCAGACGATATATTGCACAGAGAATTTGTTTTTAATTGAGAATGAAGTCAGTTAAAAATTATATTCCTATAGATTCATCAATGTTATTTATATATTATTACTGTCCTAAAGTAACTTGTGAAAAAAGAGATTAGTAAAATCTTCAAAATATAAATTAGAACTAATGGTTGTATATTTTATTTAAGAAAAATTTATTATTATTTAACAGATAAATTAAATTGAATTGTTACATTTTCTATTTTCAATTATGTAAAAAATCATAATACAATTTTGTAAAACATAATTTGTGACTATAACTTTTCATATTTTTAGGCGAACTCATCTTATTAAAGATATTCGATCATATTGAATTTGAATATTAAATAAATTATGCAAAAATAGAACTACCATTTTACTACTCCCAGCAGTTGTGTAACTCCATTAACTCTCATCTATATATCATAAAAAAATAATTTTTAAATTTATGAAATGATGATTTACCGTCAGAGTAATTTTTATTATCATTATGTTGAAACTTTGACTACGAAAATACTAATATGTATATTGATAAAAAAAATTTATTAATCCATGTCATTATATTACTGGAATTATTAAAAAAAATTTGTTTTCCCAAAATAAGCTCTAATTGACATAAATTCGTTATCCATATTTTTAGTATATAGTTACGTTTGATTTCTCTTATGATTGTTTTAATAAGTCAAAACTAATTTCATGTTTTTATGAAATGAAGCAAACCTTATTTTTTGTATAAATCTTGTATTTTAAAAGTTAATTCAAGTTTTGGTCATATACAGATTTTGTTGAAATTATTTTTACCAAAATTATAGTATTTTTGTTTTCACGTAAGTGTTGAAAATTTTCATTAAATCTGAAGTATATTGTACATGTACATAACTTTTTTGTTAGTTAGAAAGTTTTCCAGTATTGTAAGCGAAAAGCACGCATATTTCAATGACATTTGAATAATATTGTTAATTTTCTTGTGTAAAAGTTTTTTTTATTTTTTTATTTTTTTAAGAAAGTTGCTCGGAATATATAATCAACTAACAAGCTTATATGTATTTATGTTTTATACAACAACTAATACATAAGATTTTTGTGAAAAAGTTTTATTCAATGATATTCTGAAAATTTATTAAATTACTAATAATATAAATAATTGCTTTTTAAATTCATTCTGTATTTTTATTAAAGTCTTAATGTAATATGGGGAATAATTTTGTAACTAAAAAAAAATTTTTTTTTTTTGTTGAAAACTTTGAATCAAGTATTATTATCAGCAAAAAAAATTAAAAAAAAAAAAACTTTTAATAGGATTTTCACCAACGAAATATTGGTCTTTGATAACAATCTTCGTTAAACTTTTAATGCCAAGAAAGGCCAATTACCTCTTCCAAGATTTATTTTTAAATTTTTTTTTTATTTATTTGATAAATTAATTGAATAGAAATAAATGGAATATCTTATCAGCCAGACGCGTGCTCTTATTACAATTATATATTTATATAAGTTTCCATATTTTTGGGATATATAAAAAAGTTTGGAGTCTTAATTAAAGTTTTTTTTAAAAATAATTTTGTTATTTTATTAAATTGTAAATTTGTAAATTTTAAAATTTATAAAATTTAAAATTATTTTCAATAATTATATTAGTATTATTTGTATTATTTTGTATTAAAGTAACAGTTTAAATTACAGATTAGATTATAGATTAAAATATATTTCATTATAAATATACGTGCTGTATATTCCAAAAGAACCCATAGGTAACTGAATTTCATAAGCAACACTGATTTAATTCCCCTTTTAGTAACAAATTGTAAATTTGTTTCTTCGTTATTTCGATTTGACATTGGAATACATCCAATTTTCATAAACAGTGTCTGACTCAAACTCCAATAATTAGGACCATAAATACAACATAATTATTTAAATATACCGTTATAGAATATATTATGAAATTCTTGCTCAAACAATTAAATCCATACAGTCTTTAAGTTACAGCTTAAGTAGTTTCACTAAGCTACTGCTATTTTTAACACTATACGCGTCGAATTTTAGTTAGATCGATCGAAGTTAAATTAATGAAAGCTTAAAAGTACATTAACTTGGGTTGGCGCTACCGACTTTTCTACTTTCTTTGGCTGTAAAATTATTAAAGATTTTAACAAATTTTATATTATTATTGTATTGCATATGTCTTTTTCAATTATATTAAATTTATTTTGATGGTAGATCAATGCTTTTTTTTTCTCATGAAAAACTTATAATTCAAAAATGAGTTATGGTTTTTCCAAAAGTCTACGCCTCAAGATAATTCTTCATATTATAAATATCTGAATATGATTGCAGATTTTTCACTACCAGAATTTTATATTGATTTATTATGTCCAGTCCATTATATTATGATTTGTTTATGAGAAAATTTTTAATGGCTTTCAAATTAATTTATGTTGTATTTGACTAAATGGGAAAAGCAGTGGGATCACAACAAGAATAAAAATGAAAATATACATATATCAAATTTTCCATACTTTTTTCTAACATATTCCTCTTTTCCGGTTTCCCCAAAAATTTAATTTTAAAATAAAAAACGAAATTCTTCAGTATCGGAGGCATTGATAAGATGATTGCTTTAATCTAAAAATCATTGAATGGTTTGAACAGTCGGTATTTTGTTAATACTTTTTAAACCAGGTATAATGAAAACAATAATGATAGTGTAAATAATGATTTGGAAATATTTTTTGTGGATTCAGCATCCTTTTAAAAAATCTACTTTTTAACTGATTCATTTTTTTCAATAAGGTTTTTTTAACTTTATTTTAGCACAGAAAAATGTTGTTCACAGATACCGAAAAAAGGATATTATTGATTTTCGAATATCCTTTAAGAATTCTTAAATTTAATTTTGAGATAATATGATTTTTCTCGGTTATTCAATCTTAAGTGTAAATGTCTTTAGAGGTATATCAAAAAATATATGTGCAAAAGATTAAAATTAAAGTCCTTGAAAGAAACTGTACCTTAGAACAAATCAATTCTTGTATCAAATTAAGATTATTAATTTTGCATTCAATTTATGATTCTCCCTTATGTTGAATAATAAAAAAATTTTTTTTTAAATACCTAACAATAGAATAATTTTCACAATATGACGAAAATTAAACATACATTCAAATTTCTAAATTGATTTAAAGAATGTGGTAAATGATGAATTATGTGACACATTACATAAGAATTACTTACATATTGTACAAATAAGTGTATACCTACCTATATATCGAAAAAGCAAATTTCATAAATTTTACTAAATTGCTTGCTGTTAAAATTAATATAATTATAATTATAATTCTTAACACATCATTTATTGATTGAATTCAAAATTGATATTTTAGTGCTAGGTATAGAATGTTGTATTATTTAAAAAATAATTGTAATTTCTTTCAATATAATTCAAAAGCCATAACATATAAAATTAAGTATTCAGAATTCTAGAATTTAATTAATATTAATTTCTTTATATTTTGTTTAATCTCGTAATCAGAATGTAATCAAGTTAATTAAATTAAGAACTATTAAACATTTTGCATTAATTTGTAAAATTTACTTTATAAATGTATAATAGCACTTCAATAAACAAAACATTTTATCACAATTAAAACTTATTTTTTGCATTCGTCTTTTTTTTTTTACTTCATGCAATATTAATCAAATTGCAATTTGATTGCATTTTGAATTCCTCTTGACATTGAACATCCTCCTGGTTTCTGTCTTAAAATTTTATTTTTAAATTCTTAAAAAAAATGTTCTTGAAAACAAATTCAAATATGTAATAATTTGTTAACAGAAAAAAAAATGGAGAGAGAAAATTTTCGCAAAACCATAATTCTGTTTGGTAAATGTATTATTTATGACATTTTAGACCTAGCAAATAAGTAAGTATATGAGTAAAATTGTACATTTAAAATTTTAAGAAATTTTTGTAAAATCTATGGCTCTGAAAAGTACAAGAATAAATACCAAGAAAAATACTACTCTGTAGACGTAAAGTATGAAATAGTTGCAACCTTATAAAATTATAAAATATTCCTCTCCATTACATACACATTTTTGCAAGCGGAATACGAAACAAAATCGAGCGAAAAACCACATCTTCATGAATAATTCTAATCAAATATTTATGTTCTTTAATACATAACACAAAATATGATATTTGCAGAAAAGCTTCAATTTTATAAACTTTTTTTTTTCATTGAAAATTTCTGGGTTATAATAATAACTGAGCTTGCTCAGTTTGAATTACAAAAATCAGATGATTATGTATCTTTTACATTGTTTATTACAACATTGTCTTATAATGGTAAATGTTAGAAACTAAAAATAATAGTATAAGAAAAAGGTATATATAACGAAGTTTTCCATAATAAAATTATAGCTTATTGTAAACACATTATACATAATAAAAATCTTTCCATAAAAGTAAAAAATACATAATATCCTGTAGATTTGCAAAAATGTACAACTTACGAGTATATAATCATATCATCGTTTTCTCTAGTATAAAATTAAATAAATATAAAATCTAAGTGAAAATAAAAATAAAAAAATATAAACTTTAATGTGAAATAGTGTGATAAGGATAATAATTGAAATTTTATTATATTTCTGAGATCTTCTCATGTATACACTTTCTTGATTTTAAAAGTTTATCAAAATTTAATTCTTACTGCACGAAGACTTTCTCAATTTCAGGTATATAAATTGTACATATAGTGCATAGAGTGTATAACATCTTATTAAATAATGACTAGCTTTAAAATTAATTTTTCATTCATAATAAAATAAAAATTAAATTAGTAAAATTAATGATTTTAGCTGAATATTCGATGTCATTATATACTGCCCTGTTCGTCATTGACTCACAATTATATAAATTTAAGTAAAAAGATAGTTCAAAGCAAGAATTTATAAATATAATTAAGAATATATGCGTATAAATAACAAATTATAAAACAATTTTGTTACAATATAATTTCCAAATTATTACAGCTGTTATTTATTTTTTGCCCCAAATTAACAGAGTTTCCATTAATCATCGAAGTTATTAAATTTTCCATATTTTTTTTTTTCTCTTTATTATTATTATTATTATTATTGTTTTTTATTTCGCGGAAATATTTAGTGCTGAGATCATATGTAGAGTTAATTTAAATTTAATTGAAAAGTCATATTTATAAATTAACTTTTTTGTATTCTATATGTAGGTATATATTTTACATAAATACAGTCTCCGTTGGAAACATTTATTAAAAAAAATTAAATAATGAATCAAAATATTTCACAGTATTTTTTATCTTTCCTCAATATCGTAAAAAAACAATTTTTTTTTATAGCTTTCAGAAATAAAATGTCATTTTGTTTTTTTTTTGTAGAGCAGCGAATCTCATTCATAAATTTAATGTTATTATTTTATTGTTATCAAATAAAAATAAAAACACTGGAAAAAAACAAAAAAAAAAAAACATAAATATAATATTTTGTCATTGAAAAAAAATTAAGAAAAAAATTGAATTTTCCTTCAAGCGAGAGCAAAAATTCATATTATATGTCAACGTGTCAAAATCATTCAAAAATTATTTTTTCTTTCCAATCGAGAGAAAAATACATGAAAATAAAATGTTATGTTTTAATGTTTTATTTATAAAATTTTATTTTTTTTTTTCATTTTCCGCTTCACACATATTTTTTAAAGATTTTTACGACACAATTCCAATTTTTTGTTGTTTTAGAAAAAATAATTTTATTTTTCATAAAAGTATATAATAATAAAAGTACATTAAGTATATAATATACGCATTCGTACATTCATACATTCATGCATTCATACATTCACACACTTTTATACATCATACGACTCGTGCGAAATAAAAGTTAATTGAATTTTGTATTAAAAAGAATTTTGAGCCGATTGCTGATAATTTTAAATTTTATAAGTTATCGAATTACAGAAAACCATTAAAATATAATGTAATACAAAATCTATTCGAATAAAATTTTTAAAAATTCCCTGCCATTTAATTTTTCTTTCAATAATTAATGTTTCCAGCCGAGAACAAAACCGAAACCGAATTCAATATAAAAATTCTTCTTATATACTACTTAACAATTTATTATTGCATTTTAAACTAGGTTATAAGAAGTTTCACGAACAATTTATTTTGATAAATTCTTTAAAAAAAAAAAATTGTGCCAAGTAAAGGTCAAAATAATGTTGTGAATAAAAAGTCACAAGGTTGTAAACTGTATACACATTTTTGTATTAGATTACAACACATATTTCATAAGCATGAAAAACACTTTTTTTTTTTTGTAACTCATAATTTAATTGATGCATTCTGAAAAAAAAGGAAGAAATATTTTATAAAAAAAAAAACCGCAACATAAATAAAAAAAACTAGAAAATGGAATGATAAATCAGAAAATATTTTTTTTTTCTATTCTAGGTACGACTTTTATGGTACAAAATTGTGCTATCAAGTATGTTAAATTTAATAATATTTTATTTTCTGTTTTATATAAAAAAAAAAACATACTTACACACACAATAATTTATTTTACAAAAATTTACTCCATTTATGTAGCTAAAAAAAATCTGCACCTAAAAAAGTAATTTATCAATTTTATTATTTTTTTTTTTTTGTTTCAAGGTTTATTAATTCTAATGTGGTTTGGTTAGTTATATCAATATTTTGTTTCTTTCGGGAAAGATTTCATAACAAATATTAGAATTTTCTGGAATTGTGTTTACTATTGCGAATGATGTTATTTCTCTGTTGTAAATAAGCCTTAAGATAATTAAACTCGTACGGTATAGCTAAGTTATTTTTCTTCTTACATTAGAAGATAGGTAGCTTTATAACTTTCCTACGTATCTTTGTCATTAAATTTGCATTATTTATTTAACAATTAATCAATTTTAGAATACATATAAAAATATTTGCAAAAGAATATGTGGAACCGATTTCCGAATTTTAAATATTAAAAATTATCAAGTTCAAAATTTTATAGCTTATTATTTGTCGAAGCTTATGTTGTCCTGAAGTAAATCAGAGTATTACGACTTTAAAACATAAATATATAAAAAAAAATTATTTTATGTTTTCTTTCGTGTTTTTAATGTGTAGGAGATATCTTATATTCTTAAACTTAAATCAAAGCAAAATTTAAATTTTTATGAAATAAAAACAAAATAAATAAATGTTATTTCCGTATTATAAAATACATGAAGCGGTGAAAGGTAAAAAGCAGTAAACTGTCCAAAAATTGCAAGCTATTTACATTAAAGTGTGTTAATTTTTTTTTTTTGCAGTAGAAACCAAGGCTCCCAATTAATATATTTTGGAACGTAGTTCCTCATCAGACGCTCTTGTGCTAAAATTTGCTGAAAATTTCGACACTAAAGTGTCGCTAAACATATGTTAAAACGAAAAAAATACATGTCAAAAAAATCAAAATAAATAATGACTACGACGCCGTCGCATTTTAAATTGACTTGATAAAATGTCCAAACAATCTCTCTCGCGGAAAATAGTAATAATTTTTATTGAAATTTGTATGAAAATTGATAAACTTAAATTTAATTTGATTTTATAAAATACATATTACATAATAAAATATTTAGAAAATATTAACTTTTTATTATTAACTAATTAATATTTTATAGTTCAAATAAAATTAAAATTTTCATACTAACTTTTTTTTAGGCATTATAGAAATTTTCGAAAGATGCCATTGGAAGGGCATCTGGGAATAGTTAATTTTAGTTTTTTGAATTTTGTCGATTCGATAAAGGAAAGTGTCAAAGAAGGTCTTCGAAATTCGAAAAAACAGGCCAAAATTGCTCCTTAAAAAAGGTTTGATTAAAAGAAAATAGTGCAAAACTAGAGAAAACTGGGAAAAAGTAGAACAAAACGAAAAAAAATGTGGTTCTATTATGATGCAGATTGAAAATAAAACTACTTATATACACGCAAAGGAACCACGGTCCAATTGGGTGTTCCATGACAGCTCTTGTGTTTTTTTTCTCTCGGACAAATTAAACCGGGCTAACTTACATAACATGAACAAAACAAAGAACTATCAAACTTTTAAAAAGTGATTTTAAAATAATTAAACCTAAAAGCATTTAATTAGTTTATTTTAGGGGAAAAAAATTAGTTTTAATCTCGTTCCTTTTCAATGATGCATAAATTTGAAACAATTTATTTCAGTAGAAGCGTTTTGAAAGCATTATAGTTTTTTTAGTTCCCCAAATTTAATAAGTTGAATCATTTTTCTTTTTAACGCGTCATATATATTAAGTGGGAATAAATATAGTGTCAAAATACACTCATGAATAAGAACAAAATAAACACTTTTATTTTCATATCCTTTTTTCATTTTTTATTTTATTTTTTTTCCTTTTACCAAACAGGATTTTGGAAGATTTTTCTATTTATTTTTTTCCTTTACTTCTTCCTGATTTAGTTTTCTTTGATTGTTTGTGTGTAAAAAAAAATAAAATAAAAAAAAATTGAAAAAATATTTTCCTTTCATTTGCTTCAAGAAGTGCAAATTTTCTGATTCAATATTTATTTTCCGGGGTAAATAAAAAATTCAATGAAAAATAATAAATTTGTTTCAGAATTTGAACAGTTTGATCTTTTGTATTTATTTAAAAAAAAAAAATAAAAGAAGAAGAAATAACTACTGAAGGTATACACAGAGAGGTTCAAAAGATAAAATATTTATTTTTCTAGTCGTCTTCTTAAATTAAGTAAAAATTTTGTTTTCCTTATTGCATAGAAATTTATCAGATGAATATGACTTGAATTATCTTTTATTATTATTGTTTTTTTTATATTATGAAAATATAGACAGCGAGAAGAAAAATATTTAATGAGCATTTTCTTGGTAATTCGAAATTTCTTAGCTCTACATATAAAATATTGTCTGGTTTTTTAGAGCGGTTTGCAAAACAACAGATCTAGGATTAAAACATAAAAGGGCAAGGTATAAGTTTATTTTCAGCTACCTATGTCTCGTTGTCTTTCAAAAACTACAAACTTATTCCATTCTTGAAGGTTTGAATTCAACATTATCGAAATATTTTTATTAGTGAAAATCGATCAAAAGCGTGGAATTAAAAAAATATTGATTAACATTAGTGGAAAAACATTTTTGTATTAATAAACTCAAATTTAATTCAAATATTATTCAAATTATATACCCTTTTTTGACTCAACTAGAAAAATAATTAAAATTCAATTTACCAATCAATTATTGTTGAAACAATCTTCCATTATGTTTATTTATTTTTTTATTTCTTAAATAAATTTATAACAAACGTAGATATATGAAATCATATTTTTCATCAAAAGTTTAAAAAGTTGAATTTTGAGTGTGCGGTTTTAACACGTCCTAAGCATAAGAATAATTATATAGTAAAACATAACCCTTTTTTTGGACTCGATATTAACGCCAAATTTATAATTTGGTATATATAAAATTTTCTTAATTTTTGATTAAAAAAAAAAAAGTTTCTGGAAATTTTCAGTTCTAAAGTTTCATTAGCAAAAAAAGTTTTAGGTACTCTTATTATACACAATTTTTGTTTTTTGTTATTTTTTAATTTTTTTTTGTACATATAAAAATATCAATTTGTCATTCAGATATACAAAATATTTTTTTTGTACACCCACAAAAAAAGGACCAAAAAATATAAATTTGCGGTCAGACTGTATAAATAATTCAATAAATTTTCTTTAATCAAAAACTAAATCAAAAATTTGTTAGACAAATTATTTTTGTGTTTTTTTTTTTTTTTTTTGAGGCAAAATAATAATTTTTGTTTTTTGGTGTACAATTTTTTTTTGTTTTTTGTGCAAAAAATTATTTTGATTTGATTAATTTTATTATAATTTTAGTCATTCTTAATTGTCATAAAACAAAAAGGATAACAAAATAAAATAATAGAAAATTTTTTAATTTATTTAGAACACGTATAGTGTATAGTTTTGTCATTTTATGCATAGAACATTTCAAGGTTAAATGTTTCGTTTTTGAAACACATATTTTTTCGATGATATTATTAAAGAGCTTACAATCAAATTAGATTTCTGATCCCGACTCAATTTAGTCACTCATTAAAGTTTGCCTGAAAGTAAGTTAGTTGTTTTTGTTCAAAAAATCTTTAATTTTAAAGATAAATATCTTAAACAAACATATAAAAAATGAAAGTTATATGTGAAGATAATACTTTAATAATCAATAATCAGAATTTGCTTTCATGGTTTTCATATATAGTTTTAATTTTACCAAAACAATAAGAAATTTTCATGGTAATATATACTCTTAAATATAAGATATACATTAAATAAATAAATAAATAAAGAAAATAGAAAATGTCACACGATATCTTTTCACATAAAGCCCAAATAATAAATTTGAATTCAATATTAAGCAGACTGAAGTTGTTTTTATGGTAAAAGAAAAACTTTAAATCTATGTAAAAGTAAAAAAAATAATTTTTTTTTTCTTCTGGAATCAAGAAAAGTTTAATCTTTCAAAACTTATCGTTCGTGAAACTTTTCTTATCCATGATCTTTTTTTTTTTTTTCTTATATCACTTGGAAAACTTTTAGGTATAACTTTTCTTCTTAAAAAAAAATATATATTGCAATATATACCTATGTGTTAAGAAATAAATCTATTTTTCATGTATTGGCCTTGTTGTATATAACTTTTATTCTCTAAAAAAAATGTCCTTAACATCAAAAATAATCCTTTCCAATATTATACCAAAATATATATTTTGTAATGTGCATAATTTATCTTTAAAATCCCGTATGTGTTGTCTTAGAATGTTGTTTTATTTTCAGCTATTTTTAGTTCAGCTTCAAGATGCTGTATGTATACCTACAAAAATGGATTTTCATCGTGTGCAGTGCATTTTTATTTTTATGTAATAAAATAAAACTTAAGAAAATGTATGTAAATGAAACTTCAAACAAAAATGTTAAGAACAATAACTAAGGTGGGTGGCGTTGAATGATTTGAGAAAAACAGAAGAAAATATTCTAATTATGTAAAAATCAAGCAGCACACAATTATGTTGTTTCTTAATATGTTTTTTCAGCTCGTTATAATGCTAAACCAACGTTTTCGTAAATTATTAATCAATTTTTACTCATTCGCTTGAACATGAAAGTCTTGTAATGTAAAACAGAAAAAGAATATTTTGAAAAATGTTTTTTGAATTAAAAATTGTGTTGTTATAACTAACTTTTAATGTTTGTTTTGTTACATCTTAAACATTATATATAGAAGTTGTTCAGAATGTTTGGTTTTTTTTTTTTTTTAATAATGAAGAATATGCATTAGATATCTAACAATAGTTGTCTTAAAATGTATAAATATCATGCAGTTTTTTTTGTATTCATATCCAATTTACATTTAATATTTAAAAATTTACATTAAAAGAAAGTATAATATTTCTTTAAGGACGATTATGCACATTTTTAAATTTACCACAATAACAAAATTATGTTTGTTTATATGATTTTGTATTATAAAAAAAATATTAAAAAATGTATCTTATATTTACGGCAAAAGGGAATACTTTATTTGCATAAAAAAAAAAATTAAGTTAACAATATTAATTTTCGATTAATAATGATGTAGTGGTATTGTCGATTGTATGAGAGGTCCTCGGTCATGGGATCAACTGCCAAGTAGGCCAATTGAACTTTTTATTTGTTTTATTTATTTACTATTCTATAAGAAATCAATTTTTTATTTGTATTAATCAATCCAAAATTTTTAATATTACAAAATTTAATAAATATTTTAATTCTAATTATCAATAAAAATAATTATTTAGATCACGTTTGGCAAAAATTTCTTATTTTATAAATTAGGTACCACTCTTTGAAATCACAGCATTTTCAAATAGAAAATTTATTTGTATACCTCTGCCATGTATCTTAAGTTCTTTTGCCACTTATAATCAAATTTATTACATATTTTGCAAATGAAATATTTTATGAAGTCTCAAGAATAAAACATTATTTTTGATTGTTATCAAAAACGTTATAAGAAAGGATGAAAAACATAGGATTATTATATGATGCTTTTATTTGAAAATTTATCCTCAGGCTCATTATGAAAATATCAATCATCAGAATGAATATATAATTAATTTATATTTATGTTAATTTTCTTTCTCTTTAATATAACAATTAAGTATTATTATTCACAAATGTTATAAAAATATTCAATTAATAATTATTATAATTCCATTTAAATATTATAATATTAAATTTCCATATAAAAGCATTTAATTTAATTTTTTTTCAATTGAAAAAAATTTTCAGGATAACTTTTAAAATATCAAATTCGAGTCTTGATATGTATTGAAAATGTTGCTTCACGAAACATTTGAAGATTGCTTGGGGAGACTTTTTCTTTTAAAATTGATTAAAATTGTAAATACCTCTATGTAAAATACATAATGTATATTTGTTTTTGCAATTACTCTATACATGAGAATTTAATTAGTTCATATTTTGACGCCATGCTAAATATGTTATTTTTCCCTTACTTTCATTTATCATATTTTTCTTATACATAGTCGTTTTTTTTTTTGCGGTAAACTTTTTTTTTAACTAAATCATTCTATTCAACAAAAATAAGAGTTACTTAAATGAAGGTCCAGAGATTTACTTTTTATTATCCTTTTTCGTTTTTTATCATATATTTACATAATTTTTTCATGTCATGCTGATTTTCACATTTTCACTATATATAGCTATTATAACGAAAAACTGAAATAGCAAATATTTTGCCAAAATTACAAATTTCTGGTCATGTTTTTTATTTTGGATTACATTTAATGTACTTCCATGTTTACTGATTTTTATCAGAAAATAACTTTCTTTTTATCAAAATATGTATACTTTTATTTCAATTCAAACGTCATTTGATCTAATTTTTGTTCTTTGTTTAGATATAAAATTTGAAAATAAATATTTATGTACTAAATCAGAATAAGCGAGTGATTTATTGAATTAGTTAATAATAATTGGTTAAGTTATTAAATTTTAGGGCTTAGATTCATTAACATTAAATTTAACACAACAGGCATACTTAATATAGCGATACTAGAAACAATAAATACTTACTTCTTTCAAGGTGATAATGGACTTTGGAAACTACACAGCCTTACACTGTACCACATTATCCTTTTAACGACAAATTTCGCTTTTGGCTACATAAAAACAACTATGTTCACTTTTTGTACTGAAGTTAAGCCTTATTTCTAATAAGAAAGAAATAAATAGTTGTCATTGTCACAATTTGAATTCAATACCAGAATGTAAAACGAGAATTCATGATTTGTAAGAAAATCTAATATAAAATAAGTACCTTTTATTTCCAGTACGTATAACAAACTTTAACAGTTAATACCATTTTAATATTTTCATCAGATACTTTTATTTTATTTTATTTTTTTCATAAATACATATCTTTAAAAAATAAAAAAGTTTTATAAGAATAGGAACACATATATAATTTTGAAAAAAAAAAAAAAAATTTTTCATTCGAAGCACAACAGGAAATTTGTTGAAAATTCTACTAAGTAAATTTTACAAAATAAAAATAAATATATGTACATAATGTACAGTACATAATTTCTCAGGATTATGAAAATCAGAATGCAATAGTATCATCATGAAACAGTTTTTTTTTTTTAAATAAACATCTACCCAATTATCAGATTATTGCAGCTAACATGTTTTGAATTGAAATTAGAATTTCGTGAAACCAAACATTTCTTGATTCATATTATACGAATGTAGAAAATAATACTCAAGACGTATATATAATAGATTTAAAACAATATAATAATTGTTAATACCACGGTGCTGCTGGTACGTTTATAGTTGAAGTAAAAAAAAATTTATAAGTAGCTCTTTTATCTTAATTTTATCAACAAAAAGATAAAAACGCAAACTTCAATGATTGAAAAATAAAATATTTATGTCAATTTTTCAAATACAATGTGTAAGAAAATAATGAATGACACTCCCCATAATGAAGTTCGAGCCTTATATCTGGAGTGCCAAAGGGCTGAGGATAATTTTACAAATGAAGAATTTATTCTTTTTATTTCAAATTTCGTTTTTACTAATCTAATCTATAATATGGATTTTTTGTATGTCAATTTATATTAAAAGATGTCTACCATGATAATAAGAAACATAATAGTATCAAATTTAATTTTAATGAACAGCAGATTAATAAAATTTTATATAAAAATTAAGTAAAATTATAGTATATAAATTTAATTTTTTTCATTATTATGTGTATTTGAATATCTTACATTTAATTTCATTAAAAGAAGGAATGAGTATACACATGTAGTGTGTGTAATTGATATGTATATTTTCAAGTCAATATTTTCAATAATAATTTTCTAAAGGAAAGTGATTGAAATTTACTCTTTAATTATTACTTTTTTACGTGGGTGTGTTCTTTTTTGTGAAAATTTGCATAATCGCATCTCGGTTATGCTGTAGTTGGCCTATTGACTGAACGGGTACAATATTTACTGGGAGCGCTTGTATAGTACTATTTATTCAACAACAACAAGATTTCAATCATTTTGTCATAGGCTTCTCATGAACAAATTTAAATCATTTTACTTTCTAAGTACTATAATGATAAGTGACTTTAAGTGACGAGAATATAAATACACTAGTACAAAAATATAGTGTGTCATACCTTTTTAAGCTTATTAAACAATGATTATTCTTATACTTATATATGAGATCAATATTTTACTGAATTATGCAAAAACATAATTAACTCAACGAGTGATAAAATCTAGAACAGATATTCTTTTAATTAATTATTTTAAATTTATGATTTTAATATAATTTAAGTAAATAATGCGTATGATGCAATAGTAGCCTCTATGATAATGACTGGATAAGTTTAGTTCTCATAATAATAATAATAATAATAAGAACTGAATATATTAACTGAAAAATAGCCCGTCAGTAGCCATCATACCTAATCAGCAAAATTATGAATGAATTTTTTTTGAATTTATAGTAATTTTTTTTTTAAATTTATTATTTAATTTATTTATATATATAGAGAATATTTTAAAAAAAAAATTTCAATATTTTAACTTATTGATATAGATAATCGCTTGGGATAGAAAGATTGATGATGAATAATTTTTTTTTTTTTTTTGTGGCTGGCTAGTGGAAATATACTTTTTGGATTTTAATTTTGATTAATTGCGATCTTTATTCAATAAAGCCAACACAAAAAAAAAAAGAAAAGAAAAAAATTGTTAGATGAATGTGGGCTTTCTTTGAATAGAAATAAAATGATTTGACTTTTTCTTTTATATTTATATTTATTTATTTTCATTGAAGAATTTTTTTTTAATTTATTATATTGCGGAAAAAAAAAATTTATTGAAGAATGAAATTTTTTCAATAAAATAAAAATTAATATCTTCTTTTTTTAAGGTTTTTTTTTTTATTGCATAACAATAAATTCAAAAGAATTCCATCAAAATTACTAAAGACGGTACTCATATACTGTGTGCTATATTGATGTTTTATTCATGTTCCTTATATTATAATGTTGAAGCATATATGCGAATTAAATGTATTCAAAGCAGGCAAAGTTATAATAAATAGACCGAGACGTTATATCCAAACAAACTGTCATAGGCTGGATGCATGTTCACACACAATCGTTATTGGTCGCAGACACAATAATGATGTAGCTAGAATTAGGCTGATATCAAGAAAATATTTATTATGCGCTACTCGGCCTATATTAGCTTTATATCTATCTAATTTTTATACCTATCTAATTTTTACCATTCATTTTTTTATAAAAGTTTTTTCCGTTCTCTTTACAACTATACACTCAATTTTTTTTTTTCTTTCTTTTTTATTCCTAAAATTCAAGAAAAATTGTAAAAATAATATTCTGAATTATACTATACTATGAATAAAAAAAAAAAAAAAGCTTATCATGATTTTCCTGGAATATCCCTAGCAATGAATTATATTCACGAAAAAAGGAAACGGAAATAATTTTTTATGCAAACATGGAATTATTTTAAAACCTTATTCACTGTAATGAAGAAGAAATATTCTTCCTGGAATTACCTTTTTTTTTTATTTATTTTTTTATTCGAAAAAGCGCAAAAAAATAAATAAATAGGTTAAGTCATCAATCATTTTCAGTTAAATGCATTGTAAGTTCAATGCTCAAATTTATTCTTAATTAGAATACAAAAAAAAAAGAATATATAGTTTCTATTTTATGTGTGTTTTATTAACATGCTATCAAAAATTTGTGTAAAATTTTAGCTGAAAGTTAACTTTATTTTTTAGTCCACTTTTTTAGATTAGGTTTTATAATTTTTATATAATATGTACAGTATATCCAAGCTAAAAGTTTAATTTTTAATTTTAATTTTATTCTAGCTTTATTCGTAAAATTTAAGTTGTCATAATTAAAGTTATAGTATATAAATGAATGATATAGCTATAAATGAAATACGAAATTGTTGGAAAGATATTTATAGAATTTTACGTGTGTTCTGTGTAAGTGTGTACGCACTATTACAAAACATGTTACACCGAATTTGGTCCTTAATATTTTTAATTGGTTAGATTTTTGCATTCAAGGCTTACAGCATTAGAGAAAATAAGTACAGAATATTTTACTTATAATATATATATTCAAATTAATTCAAAAAGTTGATGAATAAAATTGACGTAAATATACCTGACGTTTATTGATAAATTAATTTTTCTTATTAAAGAAGACATTTTTTTTTTGTTTTTTTTTTTGTATTGACAGTTTCACAATAATGCGTATTTTTTTAAGCCTGAAGAAAAAAAAATAAAAATTAAAAAAAAATAATTTATGAAAATAAATTTTAATTTGACATTTTATATAATAAGCTTAACATTTCCACTTCTCTGATCTTAACTCTCAAGGAAAATTTGAATGAAAATTACTTTTGTGTATAAAATTTATATGGTTTCCACTTATAAAATGAAAATTAATTAAATGCCCTTAAGTCTCATTTGTGTGAAATTAAATACTGTGTTAAAATATTATTATTAAAAATAATATTTGCTTTTTTTTTGGTTTTAACTTGAAGTTATATAACTTTGTATTTTTCTCTGTCATTTCAAGTTTTTGAAGTATAGTGCAATACAAAATATGTTTTGTTAAATTGTGTGTGTTCAGTTCGTTTTATTTCCACTTTTAACACTATATTTTTATTATGTTATAGTTATACATTGTCAAAAAAAAAGTTACATCAAATTAAACACTTTGTTAAAAACTATACCAATCAATCAAAATGAGATCAAAATTTTGTTATATGTACACACCATACCAATCCTAGGCCGGATAATAAATAGAATCTGTACTCTGAGGACTGGAAAATTTTAATTTTTTAACATTCTTCTCAAAGTGAATGTTGCATTTAGAATTCGTCAGTTACCTTTCAACATAAAAAAAAAAATCCGATACAATAAAATTACCAAAAGTCTAAAGAAATATCGTTTGGAAATTTTAGTTAAATGACTGATTCTTAGAAAGCAGAACCTTGACTTTTGATTTTAATGATTGCTAATTTTGCTATCCTTTATAAAGTTTCTTTTTGAGTTACTACTTTGGAAATTCCGGCTTAGAATCAATTCACAAATCACAACAATTTTATGATTACTATTCCGACACAAATTATATGCTAATTAAGTTTTAAAAACTTTCAACTTAAAAGCAAAAAAAAAAAGAAATATTTTGATTTATAAACTTTTTACATTTAAAATTCTTTATACAATACTTAATCAAAATGAATAAGAAATGAAATATTTTGTAAGATACTTTTTTTTTCTTCTGATTTAAATGATCTTACATTTTTTATATTATGTTTAAAAAATGACTAGAAAGATAGAGATGTAATGATTACATTTGAAAAATGCAGACCTTATAAATAAATGTAGAAAAATAAAAGGAAATTCTTAAAAATCAATATATTCATTTCACGTTTTATATAAAATTCACTTATACTTGAAAAATCGTATATTTGCCTATAATTTCAAGTAAATATGTATGTACGAAGTTCTATTTCATTGCAAAATAAAAATAAATAAAAGTTTTTCTTTTTACCAAAATAATGAAAAGTATGCCAAATATAATTTAGTAGAAGGTTTATTATAAAATATTTAAAACAAAAAACAATTTTTCTTTTTAGTTGGTTTTTCTGTGAAATAATAAATATTATAAAGTGAAAATTAATCGAAAACTTTTCATAAAATTTATGTAAAAAAAAAAATCGAAGAATATCAATAATTTCTCAGGATTTCTTTATCGATAAAGAATTTACTTATCCAGTTCCGTAAACAAGAAAATTTCAAAGAAAAAATTTTTCTAAATCTACTTTACTTTGGTAGAATGCTTTTAAAACTACATTTAATTCAAATTAATATTTGTATTAATTCATTCAATTTTAACAAAAATTTTCTTATCTGACTTTGCAATTTTTAATTTTTGTTTTCAAACACTTAAAAAGGTTTTCTTATTTATATTTATTCCTTTACTTAACAGTTTTTTTTTTACGGATGTGATTAAAAATTTATCAGTTACTATAATCATTTGGGAAAAGTTTTTTTTCAACTTCAAACAATGTTTTAAGTAAATGTGGTGTTGTGGAAAATACGGAAACAAAATAATTATGCTTATGTGTATAGTGTAGATATATATAAAAAAAATAACTTTTTAAAGTTTTTATGATGAGAATATGTGTTAAACTTAGTTCGTATATATTTGCATAATTGATAAGCTTTTTTTCCTTGTTTTCTGGAATTCATTTAATTTATAAAAAGAAATATGTCAACACTAAGGGAATTTGATGAAAAATTTCATCATTTCAGTTACAAAAAAAAAGTGTTAATTTTACTTAAATTTAAAATTTTTAGAATATTATAAACTTTAAGAATTTTTATCGGAACTAAAACTTCAGAAAAATTTTCTGTTCAAGAAAAAAAATTAGTAAAAAGTCATGTATAAAGAATCGCAATGACGTGTTAATAAAACTGACGGATTATAAATATAGTTTTTTTTTATCATAAAAACCTAAAAAAAAAAAAAAAACGAAATATGTTACTAAAATAATAATCAACATTATTTATATATATATTATAAACTAATAACTCTTAATAATTATAAAATAATGATATCAATTTTAATATTAAAATTATTGAAAAAAAAAAAAAAAATATGTCGCATACATAATAAATTAAAATAATAATGATGAACCCATATAAATAAAAGGTAATTTATGAGTTTTATAAAAACAAAATAATATATATATAGAACAAAAGTTCATTTCTGGTAAATTAATGATTTATAATGATAAATCATCGCGGCAATATTAAAATATATTATAATTTTTTTTATGGAGGTGGAATTGTTTTATAAATATAATGAAAAAATCATTAAAAAATCCAATCAGATTTTTTTAATCCTTTAAATTTCATTTATAAACACATTTTTATCTTCAATGTTGTATATAATGAAAACGATGTCAGGGATTGCATTATCTTGACGTTTCTTATATTCTTTAAATTATAAAAAAAATATTTTCGTTATCCTTTCACTTGGAGTTAATTTTTTACTGTCTTACTATGTTAATAAATCCTGATTTTAGCTAATTTTGTTTCTTTATTTTCATTATTTAATATTATATTACAATCTAAATTAAGTAAATGCACTTAAAATTTATCCCGAAAACCCCTACCTTAATTTAGTATACTATATAATGTTATTGTTATTTTCCTCTGTGAGAATAATTTGTTTCTCTTGGGATTTTAACCATCTGTTTTCATTGTTGAGTATCTTAAATTTTCCTCTTTATTTCCATCATATCTATTTTTTTTTTGCTTTATATATTTTTTTTTTTCTAAATTTATATTTGTGGTCCATTATGTGCTTATCTAAATAATATTAAATTTGTATTCAAGAGAATTTTTTTTTTTTCTTCTTTTTGTAATGCATAAGTAATGAAATAAAAATGTCAACATATTATAAAAAATTGTAGGAAAACCTAAAATACATATTTTTTTTGTGTATTTAGATAAGAAGCATTTAAAAGAATAAGAAAACTCTCAAATATTTTATGTAAAAGATGAAAAAGGTTATTTCCATAATAAATTCCTTCTATGTTTATTATTTAATTTCTTATGGGAATATTAAGTTTTGTATACATAGGTACATTATATATTTTGTTTATACGAATAAAATAAATATATAAAATTTACTAAGAACTGTTTTTTTTTTTTTTTCATGGAACAAATTTTTATTTTGTTAATTCTCCCTGGACAATTAAAGTCTGATAAGAAATATAAAATAAAAAAATTGAATCGAAGGAAATATCTAAAGTTTTGGGGTAAAATACAACATAGGATATAAAGGTTTCAAAATGAAAGTGTTTTTAAAGTTATAACGTTATTATTTGATGAACTCTTTTGTTTTTTTTTTTTTTGGAACTCAGATGTTTGTGAGGAGAAGATTTCAATTTAATTACAAAATTTCTTTAAATATGAATGTCATTTGTTCGTTAGTTGTTATCACTTTATCCGAATAACAAATACGGTGTTGTCATTGTTATTTTCAGATATTATATAGTATGCTTAATTGTTAATGTTATTTGTGTTGTTAACAAATTTTGATAAATCAAATTATTTTATTTTTTGGAATATTATCTCTCATCATATTTATTATTATACACATAATAATGATTATATTAAATCAAAAATTTTCTCAATAAAATTTTATTTTTGCCATAAAATATCTTTAAATAAAAATTATTCTCCACGTTAGAAAATATCTTTATTTTGTATTTTTTTTTTTTGTTATCTGAATAATTTATATTTCATATAAAACGAGAGTATATTATTTATCATTGGTTATGCGAAAAAATGTTTTATTGTTTAATCATAGAATATATAAAATATTGGTTTAGAAGAATTTTCCGAATAATCTTAAGATTGTATTATGTTGATTGTTAAATGTATATTTATGATAAATATGTTAAAATGTACAGGAAGGATAAATCCGATTTACCATTTTTTTTGTCAAAAATTTTTCTAAACTTAGTGAGTGCAAAAGAAGCAGAAATATAAGAAATTTGATATTATAATTTTTCGTCTACAAATTACATAAATTTTATTAAATCCTTAGCAGAAAATATTCTTAAAAAACTTTAGTTTCTCACTTTTTCGTAGACGATTATAATGAATTTGTCAAAATTAATGAATTAGAAATTTTTATTAAAACTTTCAATATGAAAATAAAACATGGTGTTTGAGTTAAAAATATACATAATACCTACAGTCTATTTTACATTAACTTTGAAAAACATTGGAATTTGAAACAAATACTGATTTAGATGAACTTTTTAATAATTTAGTTTTGAAAAAAAAATCCATAGTTACAAAATTCCCATTGATGCAAAAATGTTTTTTTTTGTGTCCAAAGGAATGGAAATATTATATTGGGAATTTTGTACTCAACAAATTTTTTTTTATTATTCTGAACGTGGTAAGAATTTAATATTTATATTAATATAGGAATGTTTTCTTTAGCATAATGCCGAATTATTAAACTTTTCATAACTTCTGAATAATTTCAGAAACAAAAAAAATATTATTAGTTCTTTTATTTTTACATAGAGACTTAGAAAATAGTTTTGAATACAAATAAAATTTAAAATAATCTAAAAAGTATTATTTGATTGTCAGAATTTCGGAAAAATGTCACCAAATTGTTCCTTTTAACCATGAGTGAAGGAACACTCTGTTTATAGGTGTTTTAAATTATTTATACGTAATAATTATCATAATAATATTGCAAGAATAATTTTACTCTTAATGAAACTAAGACTTATTTACAAATAAATAAGATTTATATATAACTTAAATTAATTATTATTTTAATATTTTGAATATTTACTTTACTTTTAATCAACTTACTTAATATGATACTGTAAATATTGTTTTTTTTTAATATTTGGTATTAACATTTATAATAAGATCGAAGTTTGAATAAAGAGTATGTTGAGGAAAACAATACCTTATTGATCATCTTAAGAAAGCTTCGAAGCTAGGTTGGAATTAAGTACGTCGTATTCTAGAGTCAGTTCCGGATAGAGCATTCACTGGGCCCCTGGGCAAAAGATTCTAAAAGGGCCTTTTTTTTAAAAAAGTAAATGTAAATATACTGATTAAAAAATATTAGTTTGTTTTGATGACTTGCTATATAAAATTAATAATTGAAGCAAAAAATTTTCTAGTCAGTTAAAAATGTAAACCCAATCTAAATCAATAATTTCGAATAAAATTTTTTTAAATGAATTTGAAAACCTAAATTTGAAGCTAGATGGATTAACCGCAAATCCTTTGACATAAACTGTGTTATAGCATTTCTGCACCGGCAGTCTTGATATCGGTTCTTCCGAAAGCCGTCTTTCTTTCAGCTCTCTTTCGTCTTTCGCCATATAAAAAAAAAACACAAGAACGGAAAGAAAGACTCTTCAAAGTACATACTTTGTCGCTTTGCAGTTTGTATATTATTATTTTATGTTGTTTTTCTGCCTTAAATTAATTATTTCATGGTGGTTACACTTATTTTTGTCAAAAAAAAAATAGCAAACAGAACAATAAATTCATAAGCAATGAAATTTTTTTTTTTTTTGTCAAAAGTGAGTGCAAAGGAAGTGCTTTTGGCATTGTGTACAACTTTTTCAAAAGACTGATTTGAGACGTCTTTGGATTGCCAGAGCAAAAAGGGTATTAAATGTGAAATATGTAATTTTTTATTAGAAATAATTTTAGTAGAAGTATAATCATTTGGGGGGCCCTCTAAAAAAGAGGGACATGAGTAAAAAGTCCTTATGGGCTATCCGGCACTGTCTAGAGTTCAAAGTTAGCACAATACTTAAAATATGAATTCACCGTTAATACAACTAAAAAAACTTATTACAAAGTTCTATAAAACGTATTAAATGTATATTTTGAATTTTTTTTTTTTTTTTTTCAAATGTTTTGAATAAATTTAACATTCATAATGCAACACTTAATAAAAGAGATTAAATAAATAAGGTTTACTGTTTTTTTTTTCTATGACAAGTCAACTAATATTCACTAAGTTTAAATATAAATAAAATTCTCTAAATAATATACACGATTATAGGAAAATTTTATTTTGAATATTACATGTTATTCATACGAAATTTTTTTAAGGTGCTATTTAGTAATATTAATAATAATAAAAAAACGTTTGATCTTTTATCTTGAAATTTCTTATAACGTGCTCGCCGACAATATTATGAACGTGAGCAATTATTAAGGATTTGAAAGAAAAAATAATTTTTTTTTATTAAAGCTATATGCAAATATGCACAGTCTTTGTCATTTTTTAATCTTAAATATAAATATTAAATGTATATATTCATGATGTTTGCGATTTCACATACATAATATTTTTGAATTCAAAGAAAACCAAATTATGTCAAATTCTACAAATTTTTATTACATTTATTTATAATATGTATGTACAATATGATAAATAAATATTTGAATGAAATATGCTTTGAGGTCAAAATTCTGAATTTGAATGAAATCATGTCTTGATCTTTGAAGTTGAATTATAGATTAGGAATAAATTATAGATGAAGAATGCAGTTGTCTTCTGAAATAATAAAATGAGAAAATCAAAACGAATTTTGTTTTTTTTTTTTTTATAGAAAATATTGTCATTTATTATCTCCTATTATATTTTTAACTTTTTTTTTTTTTGTTGTTTTTGTATAAAAAAATTCATCAATTTATTTATACATTTATTTTTAATTTTTTTTTAAAGTACATTTTTACTCATATTTACAAAATTTAGAAAAATAAAATATAAAATTGAAGTAATTGTTTTTTTTTTTTTTTGTTTTTGTTACTAAAACTTATGATTATGTTTTAAAATAAATTTTTTTCTTTAATTATCAATTCGATCTATTTTCAGTAACATTTACCTGTGACAAAATGAACATGACCATATTAAGATAATATTCTTTTTAAAATAAAAATATTGCATTTAATATTTAATATTTTTTTTTATTAAAATTAAATCTAGATATCTTTAAATTCCTGTGAGAAGGCATATAAAATTTTATTGCCAGCGAAATAATTCATTGTTGACCTTTTTGAGTTGTGAAGATTTTTGTCATTATTATTTTTAAAAATAATAATAAAAAAGAAATGCCTTTTTTTGTATTTAAATTTAAACACTATTTCAGAAACACAAAAAAGGAAATAAAATGTGGACTTTAAATGTGTAGTCGATTTGAGATTCTGACAAGTATTGGAAATTAAATGAAAAAAGGAAAATATTTACCCGTTTGGAAAGAATAAAACTAATTAAAAAAAAAATTAATTAATTAGATAAATAAAAAACTATTTTTTTTTTTTATCAAATATGATGTTTTAACTTTTGTCAAAATTTCATTATTTAATTAATTCAATTTGAAAAATTCAATTATAATTTTCCATTACCTATTTTATAATTTTCTTATATTATAAATTTATGATTTAATCCGCTTTATACATATAAATATCTTTAATTTTAAAATTTTTAATAAAATCACTTTGTTATATAGTTAGACCTATTAATTATTGAACTGTGAAATGATAAACATTATAAATGTATATACCTACATTATTTTATTAAAACTAAAATTATTTAGAAATTAATTTAATATAATTATGATTATGTTTATTGTAGAACCATATTTGATTTTCAAAATAAAAAAATAAAAAATTCTGTAGACTTTTCTCAAATTTATTGAAATTGTATTTATAGAATTATTTATCGTTTCACAGTAAAATATATAATGAATAAGTTTACTCTGTTATAATTCTACTTAATACTAAAAAAAATAATAATTTAATATAAGATTTTGAATTTTTTGCTAACTATTATTAAAACTGTTTGTCACATACATTTTATATAATCGTATAATATAAATTAAAAAAAAAAATTATTTAAACAAACAAAAATAGGTTATTCAATAATAAAGATTCTTCTAAATATTTAACACATCCTTGATATAATAAAAAATATGAAAAGTTTCAAATTTTCATTTTTATATAACAAATCAAATTTACAATTTTTTAGTTAAAATTTTTGTAAACTTAAAATATAAATTTATACATAGTTTAATTTTTTTCTAAAAATAATCTCTTTGGTTAATAGAATTTAACAAATATTTCAACAAATATCAATAATATAATTTAATTGAAATTTTCCTAAATTTTAATTAATTTTTCAGTATATCCTTAATGAAAATATACTTTGTTCAATCCATAGATTTGCTGAGATTGAAGAAATAACGTCAACAGTGTAGAGTTACTTACATAGTTCTCCCCTATAAAATAAATATGTAAATAACTAATTTTACTAAGTATCATAAACTTTTAAGTATTACCTTTAATTTTATTCATCAACAAATTCGTAGTTATTTTTGTTAATCATCTCATTAAAATTTGCTTTAAAATAATTTTGGAAGAAAATTTGTACAGTAATTTTTAATTTTACTATAATAGTTTTTTTTTGCTGCAACATCAACCTCATTCGAATCTCATTTAAAATTAATTAAGCCAATCATCAATTAATTTTAAATTAATTATCATTGAAATACAAGTACAAAATGCAAAATAATTAATATCGATGCTAGTGGGGACGAATGGGTTATGCTATTGCTAGTTTGCATTGCAGCTGGTTGTTCTCCTGTAAATAGAAATTTTGGGAAAAAACGGGTTCTATTAATATTTTCACTTCATTGAAAACAAAGTATTATTGTGTAACATGTAAATATATGTATGCCTGGGTATATATATTTTTGAAAACATCTAATGAATTAAATCTGTATATTTATTACCATTTAAAACATGAACAAATACTGATGCTGGTACTGCTGACGCCGGTGCACATGAATAATTTCCAGAATCTCTATATGTTGCCCTAGTTAACATTAATTTACTATTTGTACCAGTTTCAGTTTTTTCTGTTTCCAAACTAATTCCACCTCTAGTTGAAGTGAAGTCTACTAATCTTGGACCATGATACCTGAAAATCATGAAAACATATTTTTTGTTATTTGCATGTTAAAAAAATATTTTCGACGAAAATAAATGTATCTTAATTATATTTTGTCTTTCTTCATTGTTTAAATTTAAATGTTTTTCCAGACTTGTGTCTTTCAGCATTTTAAACTTGATTTGAGCAAAAGAATCTGAACATAAAGTTTAGAAAATGTTCAGAATATATTTTAAGGATAAATATTATTTAATTTCAAAATTAGAAAACTCACCATTGAACTGATAATGCGTGAATATCAACAGTACAAGATAATGAAATTGTGCTTTCCTTTTTCACAAAAACTTCTGTTGAACCAATTATTTTGGCTCGAGCTGAAATAAATAAAGTTAAAAATAATTTAAGTGCTCGTCACTTTTTTTTATGCTGTACTTTTTTTTATGCAGTACTTTTTTATGTTGTACTTTTTTTATGCTGTCTTAAATCAGATTATATAAAAACTTAATTATTTAAATCGCTTTTTACATCTTTTAATGAAAATCACTACAGACTGAAATGTAAATCTGTACATGTGTTCAACCCATTTCATAAGTTCTTTAAAATTGAAGAAATAATCAACTTAATTTCGTAAAAATCACTAATGTGAGTTGTAAAATCTATTACAAAATTAGCAAATTTAATTACACAACACTTTGTAATTAAATAAAATATTTAATGAAAATTCTTCTCTGTATATTCTGTTTTATTTATAGTTTTAAAAATATTAATTTTTTGGTTAAAATAAAATTAGATTTAAAAAGTTTGTTATTATTTTCCTATCAAGATTTCGACACAAAAATATCTTAAAAAAAAAAAATAATAATTTTAACACGCTTGACCTAATAAAGAATAAATAAATTAATTAGAGGGAAAAAATAAAATGATTTTTAAAAAATATATATATATATTTTCATACTAATCAGGATTTCATTAAAACTTTTCTTCTTCGTCTTGAAGCAAATATTTACAAAGATTTTGAATAAGCAAGTTTTATTTATTAAGTTTTATAAACTCTTTCAGAAAACGATAGAAAAAGAAAATAAAAACATCGAAAAAAAATTTTTAATTTTCATTCATAACAAGTTTGTTATATGTATACAAAAAATGGACTTGTGGGAAAAATGTATTTTATTTATATATATTTTTATTTATTTTTGTGAAACATAATTTATTTTCACTATGTTCATATGACCAACTGATTTATGTTTATTTTTATTTTTTTTTTGAAGATGAAAAGACATTAATTTATTTTACGATGTTAAAAAACTATAGGAAAAATTTAAATTTCATACCTTGGGGTTTTATAAGCTTAAATTCTTTGTCGGGATTATGGTATTTTTTTTTTTTTTTGCATGTTAAGGTGTTTTATTCTTCATGTGAAGTCTCGATTAAACCACATCTAAAGAACGATTTGTTTTTTTTTTGTTATTGTTTTTTAAGGTTTCAACCTAAAACCAATGTATTCAAGTTTCAGCCTCATTTATTTTAAATAAATATATATTTCATTTTTAATTTAGAATTCCAGAAAATTTCAAGTTAAACAACTTTAATGTTCTTAATATTAAACTCAATACAGAAATGTATAACATGTTAAATTTATATTAAAAATTCTATAATAAATTTATAAAATATTTTTAAAAGAGAATATTAAACAACATAAATATTTTGTAAAATATTGTAAAGGTATACATAGTTACATTTTCATTAGGTATGCCATTGTTTTAATTACTTTAATTTATGAATTGTTTATGAATTTTCATTTTAAGTGTAAATTAATATTTATATAAATAAATTAAATTTATTGAGTAATAAGCATAAGTGATTGGTTCGAGAACAACAAAAAATATAAAGTTTTTGAAATATAGGTTTTATTCTTGGAAACCATTTAAAAGAATAAAATTTTATTACAAAATAGTACTAAAACTCACCTTTAACATCGTATAAGCGTGGTTCAGCAAAAAGATCTTTTGGATCTGGAATAGCTGAAAATATAATCAAAAATTTAATTCTTTGAATCAAAAATCTCTATACATTCTGTTTAATTCCAGTAATGAGATATTTTCCCAAAAATGTTACCTCATTTTTCAATTCACTTACTTATTTTACATAATTTTTAACGAATAAGAACTTTAATTGAAAAAAAAACAATATTTGCAAGACTAACAATGTCCTTAAGCTGTAATAATAATAAATAATAATATGTAGGATGTTTAAGAAGCAGGTCAAACAGAAATTAACTTTCTATTTTTGTTACAGGTAAAATATCCTTTTTTTTTGTTTTTATAAATATATATATCACTATCAAATGGGTTAATCTAATTATTATTACCTCCAACAACCAATGATATGGCCAAATTAATTTTTGGTTCGGTATTCACTTGACATTCATAAATTCCACTATCTCTTTGCTGGGCATATTCTATTTTTAAATCCCAATCATCTGAACCAGGTGTATGAATTACAGAAAAACGTTGATCACCTGTATATGTATAAATGTTGGTTGTTAAAATATGCAGATCACGTTTTCTCATCCAAGAAACCTATATACATGTTTATAAAATAAAAGTAAAATAAAAGAAAGAAAATATAATATTATATAAGGGAAAAAATATTTTGAGAAGGACCAAATATAAAATTATTATTAAATATATATGTATATATTCTTAGACGTGTACCTATTTTAAGGCTTTATCATTTAAAAGCCCTATTCTATTTCAAAAAAAAAAATAAATAAAAAAATTATCATCAATAATTTTTTAAACGAACCAAAAATTTCCATTACTTTTTTTTTATATTAAGTTCGTCTGTTGAAATTTCCGAAAAATTCTTAAGGAGTTTGTTAATGAAATGAATTGAGCAAGAAATTCCTTTATTATCTTTAAGAAAAAAAAAAACATTATATATATCATTTACAGACTTTAATTCTCATATCCCAATGATAAAATAATTTTATCAAAAGGTTGTATATAACATACCAGGAATTTGAAATGATAATAGAAAACATTTTTAAAAGTTTAAATATTTTAATGTCGAAGTCAAATTCAATATATATTTTTTTTAGCTTATTTAAGGATAAACTGCTTTACACTTTAGTTAATGTTAAGAATGTTTGTATGTTGATAAAATGGGTAATATAACATGTTAACAATATACAACATAAAAAAAATATTTGTCTTTATCTTGAAATACAGAAAAAAATTTAATTATGCCAATATTGTCTCTTCGAGTATTTTTGAACAAGCTACAAAATCGAATTATTTTAATATCAAAACGTTATGTAAACTTTCAAAATATTTTCCCATACCGATTGATCACACAAAGATTGTTGAAAGACACAAAAAGCTTTGAAAAAGGAGTTTCACAAAATTGAATTAAAATTTTCAAAAGAAAATTAAAAATTCAAGACTCTAAAAGTTGAAAATATAACTATAGCTACTACCTATATAATTATTATTAATATTAAAATATTTTTAAAAGTATATCCTAAATAATCAACTTTAAAAATGTTGTTTTTATAATTTGCCAAAAAAAATTTTTTAATTTATTTTAAATGTTCCTATATTGTTTAGGTTTCTAAATATTTTTGTACCTAATCTTTTCTTCAATATAATATAGCAATCTACCATTAAATATTATATTATTAAGAAAAGAAAAAAAAAATACATAATATTATATAATTTAGGCAACATTCACAATATAAGGGGGCTTAATAATGTCGCAAAATGAAAATCATTAAGATGAAAATTCTTTTAAAAAACATATTTTCAAAATAACTTTTTAATTTAGTGAGACGAATATAATAACTTTATAAGCCCAAAAAAAATTATATAATAATAACAAAAGTCCTTTTATATTTATTTTTATTTCCCTTTTAAAAGAAGGGAAACAAGATAAAAACACTGTCTGCGTACCAAATAAATTGTTTATGATAAGAGCTCACGTACATATTTTCCTGATGTGATTTTTTTTTTTTTTTCGTAATCATGAAAAGTATTGGAAATTTTTGGGTAATTTACCAAAAAATTAAATGTGTTTGCGAGAAAAAAAAAATTGTAGGTATACCAAAATTTCCTCATTTTAGATTAAAATGAAAATAATAATATGAAATGTTTTTTTGGGAGAAATTTTTTGGTTTTTCTTCAAGATATGCGTGAAATAGTTTATCTGAAGCGATCGATTAACCTAGTCATGCTAAAATCAACTAAAAATGTATAAAATCATGTATTTTCCACAACATAAACCGTCCAATGACGGTTTTAATAAAATCAATGGTTTTTTGAATTACAATTTTTTTAAGGAGACATTTTTTTTTTTAATTTAATTTTATTTTTAATTATTTCTTTATTTTATCTTTTTTTCTCTTATGCCCCCTCCGAGATTCGAACCTCAGTCTTTAGCATTTCAATCGACCACTCTATCATTCGGCAATAGTAATAAATTTATTCGAATATTTTAATTTAATGATTTTTGGAATAACATTAATTCATATAAAAAATTAGTGCTGAAAATTATGCTCCTGGACATTACTTTTACGATTTTAAATCAATTTTCACTTGATATGATACCGAAAGAACATAAATATTGGTTTTAAATAAAAAAATTTATTTGTTGTTGTTTTCTGTATAAAAATACTGAAATTGATTTAATGCCAAAAGTCTTAAATAGTGCACCTTTTTTGGCTCAGTGCACATACATTCAAAAAATACTTTGGGCTACTCGGAGTTGCTAGGATTTTAAATATATTATTATATATTTTTGATTTCGTAGTCTCTAAAAAAGTTAAAAATCTGATTAGTTTTTCTCAAAAACTTATCATCGATTAAGATTTTTGAATTATAAGTTGAATTATAAGATGCTTCAATATTTTTGAACGGCTTCAATTTTAAACATTATCTATATTGCAGCAATTATATACGTAAATAATAATAACCAAAAGCCTAATAGTTCACTCTGCTTTCTGAGACTCAAAATAAAGTAGAAATTTAATAGGAATATATATAAAAAAAAAAAATTAGTATTCTGAGGTGAACATTATGTATGTTTTTCATGTTTGTCAACAAAAATCAGTTTCAAAACCAGAATATTAGATTTTATTAGTAAGAATTTTTTTTTATTAAAATAATTGAATGAAAATAATTTAAACTCATATTAAATTTACTTATGAAGGTATACCCTTTAAATGAACTGTCAATTATTGGGCTAGTGATTTGGAAAGGGAAATAATATATAGATTTATAACAAAATGATTTTTTTTAAACATCCTTTAAAAATAAATCAAGGATATAGCGTAAAAAAAATTAAATTAAATATCCTATTAAATTCTAAAATTGTGTATAATATGTAATTTATTTATAAATTTTGTACTTACTGTGCGATTTCCTTTATTTTTCACACGACATTTTAAAACAACTGTTTCATCTACTAAGCTAGTTATATTCCTAGGACTAATATCATCAAAATATGGTTTATCTAAGAATCCTGTGAACAAAAAACAATTATTGTTTTGATTAGAAAGTTTTGTTATAGGATAGAAAAAAATATTATATGTATAAGATATAAGTGTATCTTCAATTTTCTAACCCAAAAAGAAATTAAATTTGTAATTCTAATTTTTGTTTTTTTTTTCATGTTGAATGAATTAATTTTTTTCAACAAGTTCTGAATGGATCTAGAATAAAAAATTTCACACATATAGTTAACATTCTATAACCAAAATTATGCATAAATGGGAAAGAATACTTGGAAATTTTATTCATCCATGTCACATTTTTGGTTTATCAATAATTTTAAGAAGTAAGGTAATAAAATATATATATCCTCTCATTCCAATAATCCAAAAAAATATAATATTAAAAGTCTTTAATGATAATAAAATACATAAATTTACATAATAAAGTATTGAAAATAAAAAATAATATTTTAAAGCCCATATGGTACCTTGTATTTTGTTACCGAAAAAAAAGAAAGAAAAACAAAAAAAACGATATCATAATTTGGATCTTTTCCAGCCGAGTGTAAAATATTGTTTACAAATTGACAATATATCATTTTCTAGAAATAAAACTAATAACAAACTTGGGGAAAATAAAGTTTATTTTAACAAAATTTAAATTTGTTTCTCTTGGTTGAATATACCGAAACCTTAAACCACAAAATAAAAATAAAATGCAAATCATATTTAAAAAAAAATATATAGAAATGAATATATTTACAACTTTTTTGCAAATTGAGGGTCATGGAAAATTTAATATAAAATTATTTCCAAAAAATTTTATTTTACTTTAGTAGAAAAATTATCAGATGTAAAATAATAATATAACTTTTATAATAATCCATTTATTTTAAATATAAAATTAGTGTAGGACTTATTCGATAAGAATTATTGCAAATATTTATAATTGTATAAACATAATCTGATTTTATAGATAATATTATAAAATAAAAAAATATTTTTCGGTAAATTGTTATTGTTAGTTGTTTGCATTTCTCCAAAATTGCAGTTCAAGACACTTTGCTTTGAAAATGTTGCCACCTATTAATACGAAAGAAGTGGATAGAGTCATCGACAATATCTGATACTTGATGAAAACACCAGAACTAGGAAGAACAAATGCCAAAACAAATAAATTTTAAAAAACACTACATAATCAAATTTATGTAATGATAATTTAATACTTCTGACTTCTTAAACTTATATGGCTTACTTTATTAAGCATTGTTTTCAATAAAAAAGTCTTTTGAAGTCCCCCGTCAAACCAAAAAAGGTGAAATTTTTACCTATTCGAGCCTTTGACCTTTTAGACCACCTTTTATAAGAGAAAAAAAAATATTTATGTTAAAATTTAAAAAAGACCAGTTTTCAAATTTACAAAAAAAAAATAAATAAATTACGAAAAATACCAAAAAGGATAAAAAGGTAAAAAAAAAAAAAAATAAAATAAAATAAAATTATGAAATATGCTCTTGTTTGACAATTTTTTTTTATTTTTATATTGTTTGGATCCTTTTTCATAATACAAAAAGAATATAAATTACTTTATTAAAAATATTATTATTTATTTAATGCGACAGAAGTACGTAGTAAGAAGATTAGACTAAGAGAATTTTTCTGGAACTGGAATTTTCTTCAATTTTTTTTCTCCTAATGTTGAATATTAAAATAAATTATTGAAATATTTTTAAAAGCATTTATCTATTCTGAGTTCTATATAGGAAATAAGTATAAAATTTTATTCTTAAACATTCTTTAGACATTATATTTGTAATAATAATATAACTAATTTTTAAGGAAAATAAAAAATATAGTATAAATTTGTTTTAAAGAACAAATATTGACTCTGGGGTCAATTTAGACTATGTTTATTTACATAAGGGAAATTATAATAGAAAATTTAAATAAGAATAAATCTTTAAAGGTCTTTTAAAAATTTTAGGTATATTTACGATAAATTATATCAGCATTTCATATAACACATTAAGTTCAATAAGATTTCGAGAATTTTGTTTGAAAACAAACTAAATAAAAATCATTTACCCAGCTAAAAAAAAAATTATAATTTGGAAGAAAATGAATCCTTAAAAAACATATAAGGATAAATGTTGAATATCCGTCATCATTTAATTTCATTCTCAAAGGCATATATAATCTTGCAAGTCACCAACTTTAGTTCGATTCAACTGACGTACAATATATTCTAATCGCAGCAAAAATTATAGCTGTTGCTGTTATCTGTTTTTTGAATGTATTTATTTTATATTTCATTGATATGTGCCAAGTTAATCAATTCATAACTTTTCAATATATTTGAAGAAAAAAAAATTGAAATAATGAAAAGTATACAGTTTACACGTTTACAGAGTTTCAGAACTTTCTGGTGAAACTATAGAAATTTAATAATTGATTTGAGGTTTCATTACTATTTAGTATTTACTGATAATAAGCAAAAAAAAATTCAAAGTTCTGTTTATATTATTAACATGAAATTAAAATTATAAAAATATAAAATTTTAATTACAAAACAAATTTAATATTTTGAAAATGTTTCTATTACTATATATGTTACTTACATATATATAGATTTTTTCGCTAACCCTCCAATAAAATTTATTTTTATATAAAACATTGCGTAATAAATTTTTATTGTCATTATGTTGTATTTTTATTTTAATAATAATTTAAAATGTTAAGTAATAAAAAATGTTAAAAATTATTTTTAAATAAATGTACAAAATTATATTAAAAAAAAAAAAAAAACGAGAAAAAATTATACGTTTTGAAAAATTCTTTCATAACACTGAACAAAAATAAAATTCTGAGGAAAATCAACTATAAAATATAGCAGAAAGATAATAACTAGAACTACGTTATTTTGTGACAGTGCTCAATATCTTGAATTTATTGTTAAACTAGCTGTACCCGCACACACGTTGTTGTGGAACACTCGTTTTGAGTGAAATTTTTGTTTTCAGATTGATGAACAATTATAGAAGCTAGTTATTTTATAAATTTGGAAAAATATCTAAGAAGAATTAATATTTATCATTTCTACTTATTCAACACTTAAATTGTATGAAATCGAATGATATCCTTCCCTTAAACAGGTTTCCAAACCAAACCAAATTTGTGTTTTTATCCATTTCCTCTTTTTATGAATCAAATTTGAATGAAACTGGTTTAGTTTTTAATATTTTGTAGTTATTAGTAATAAAGAAATTAATTTCCCCTAAAAAGAGGGAGCCATATTTTTTGTTACGAAATTCGTGTGTTTAATCATTTTTACGTACCAAATTTAATTGAAATCGGAATAAAACTTCCCTAGTAGGTCAATAAATTTTTTGTTAAGAAATTTGTGTGTAATCAGTTCTTTTTTTTACATACCAAATTTGAATGAAATCGGACGAACTTTTGAAATCCGCCCCTGGGGGAGGTCAGCAAATTTTTTGTTACGAAATTTGTGTGTAATTATTTCCTCTTCTTACGTACAAAATTTTAATGAAATCGTCGAACTTTTATAGTCCGCCCCCAGGGAGGTCCCTGTGTAGGAGGTCAACAAATTTTTTGTTACGAAATTTGTGTGTAATCAGTTCTTCTTTTTACATACCAAATTTGAATGAAATCGCCTTCGGGGGAGGTCTCTGGATAGAAGGTCTCTGGGTAGGAGGTCTCTGGGTAGGAGGTCTCTGGGTAGGAGGTCTCTGGGTAGGAGGTCTCCGGGTAGGAGATCGCTGGGTAGGAGGTCAACAAAATTTTTGTTATGAAATTTATGTAAACAGTTCTTCTTTTTATATACCAAATTTAAATGGAATCTGACGAACTTTTAAAATCCGCCCCCAGGAGGGTCTCTGGGTAGGAGGTCCCTGGGTAGGGGGTCAACAAATTTTTTGTTACGAAATTTGTGTGTAATCAGCTCCTCTTTTTACATACCAAATTTGAATGAAATCGGAAGAACTTTTAAAATCCGCCCCAATGGGAAGTCCCTGGGTAGGAGGTTCCTGGGTAGGAGGTCAACAAATTTTTTGTTACGGAATTTGTGTGTAATCATTTCCTCTTTTTACATACCAAATTTGAATGAGATCGGACGAATTTTTGAAGTCCGCCTCCGGGGGAGGTCCCTGGGTAGCAGGCCAATCAAATTTTAAAATAGCCTGTAACGACCCCCGACCTGACACAAAGACATGGTGTAAGTTAGAAAACGATCAGTTGAGCGGTTTAGGAGCCTATTCGGAACATACAAACAGACAAACAGACAACTTCGGTTTTATATATATAGATATATCAAAAAAATTTGTTTTGTAGCAAATGAATTGTACCAAAAGTTGATGCACGGAAATTAAAGTTTTAATGTTTTTTATCGCGATAAATAAATTTAAAGAAAATATTATATACAATAAGTATAAGTTTCTGAATTTGTTTTTTGCGTTATTCATATGTACAGATATATTAAAAATATGAAATAGAAGTATGGAGTCCGTTTTCAACATTTTCCAGAAGTTTTTCTTCTTTTCTGATCTTTCTCATGATTTAACTTGGACGAAAATGAACAAGATGACGCTGTTTTGGGCATTGATATGATCGAATCGTGGTAAATAATTTAGTCCAAAACGACAGAAAGAAAATTAAAGAAAAAATAGTAGGGTTTTTCATTACGAAATATTTTTCTTTGCTATGACAAAAAGGTATATATAAACCAAAGAAAATAGAAGCATTAAGAAGGGAAATGCAGAATCAAAATAATTTTAGACAAGGATAGCATATTATATATTTTTTTTGTTTTAATTTTAAATAATATGAAAATTGGGATTTAAACGCCTCATCAAACTGTATTTTGGGATTTAAACGAGTCATCAAATTTTTTTTTTAATTTTTATAATGAATTTATAAATAAAAAAGAGTGACAAATACAAATAAAAAATTTTAGTCAAAAAAAAATGTTTGATCGTTTCCGTTGTTAAGGTCAATTCACACATATCAGTCCCGTCAAGTCACCGCCATGTCACCGGTACGTCATTTCAGTCAACAAAATATCGCTTCATGTAATTTAAATGAACTGTCTACACACATCCGGCACCGTCACGTCACCGAACCATCAGTCGTCCCACAACGTCAACGAGCCGTCAAAATTAAATTACTTTCCAACGATATTTTTTTTTTGACTGACGGCATTTTTGAAATTGAAAGCAAAACAAACAAAACAAAGTTTTTATTTATTATTTTGTATCTAACAAAACGGTGACGAAACGGTGACGTGACTGAAGTGTGTAGACACAGGTGAAGATATTGACGGATACTTGCCAGTGACGGAACGGTGACGGAACTTTGACGTGACTGATATGTGTGAATCAACCTTTAGTCCTTCTATTTTCTTTGCTATAAACATATGAAAAGGGATACTCAGAAATTATAACTACGGCAGCTATCTGTTTTTTTCAGTGTACAAATTATATGTATGTAAAATTTTAATAATTTCGAAAATTGAAAATAATACATAATATAATACATATTATATATGTAAAAAAAACGAAAAAAAAAATAATACAGAAACTTACCATTTCCATATGGCGTTGATATACTGGTAACACATGTTATAAAATATATCGAATAAAAATTTAATATTATTAAATAAACTCTTCTTAATTCCACTAATGCTGTCATTATATTAATATTAGTCAATTTTTTAGAATTATATTTACAGACATTTAATTTTCATTCATTTTATTTAAACTTTCTTCTTTTTTTTTTTTGTTTTCTTTCATCAATTTTTATTTTTATTTACTTTTTTTTTGTTGTTGTTATGATGATGGTTCTTTTTAAAAAAATTTTTATCTCTTATAAAAGCCTTTTTTTTCCATCCATTCATACAATATACAATATATGTTGCATATATATACCACCTACATCTTTTACTTCGGTTTGTTGTTATATATTATGTTTGTTAACAATAATAACAAATAAAAAAAAAAAGGATATGAAAAATTTAGTTTTTTAGTCCGAATTAAATTGTTCGTTGTTAAAATCATTTTGAAATCATTTAAAATGCTTAAATTACTTTTTCTTTATTTTTTTTTTTCGTTTTTATCTTTTATTTCTTTTTTCGCAATGTTATACTTTTTAAGTACTTTTAACAATTCTTTTTATTTTTCCAATTCATTTTACTTAAAAAATAGGATATTTTTCAGCTTTTTATTTTTCTCGCCCAAAAATTTTTTTGCTTTTTTTTTCTTCTTCTTTTTTGGGGGATAGAAAGGAAAACACTTAAAATTTATATTTAATTCATTTTGATAGAAATCTTCTGAAATATATATTTAATAAGAATAAAAGTTAAATATATTTTTTGAAATCTAAAGTAAATAATAATATATATAATATAAATTAATTTCAATTTATAATGTTATGATGAAGTCAAATTTGTATTATAGCATGATCCACAATTCGATATCTCATACATATTTGCAACACAACATTCAACTTTCGAACCCTAGTATATTATCGCAACTATATAAATTTGAAGTTTATGAGACATGTTTTCATTATTTCACGACACAATATGACTAATAAAATTGATTTCATAACATAAAATACAACTTAAACTCATAATAATGTTAGATATTCGAATTCGACTAACAGTGATGTGTTTGTCAGATTTCTGTAAAAGAGCAAACAAACATTGGTGAAAACCAATCTAATGAACAATAGTTAAAACCATTGTCATTAATCAAATGAAAATTTGGTTTTATTTCAAAATATTCGTGAATGTTTTTTTTTTTCAACGAGTTTCAAATTTATCTTAAATTATGTAAAAAGAAAGAAAAAAAAATAATAATTTATTAAATTTAAATTTTTAATTTTATATTGAGCATGATTAATTAATAAAGATTTCTTCGATTTATCAATAAAATGATACAAAAAAAAAACATTTCTAATGATTCTTTTTTATATAAATTAATAGAAATCAATTCGATTTTTCATTGAAATTCTAAATATACCACTTTATAAATGCCAAAAATATTTTAATTTATTTGTTGACTTATTCATCCCAGACACCCCATTTCCGTTCAACGAGATCTTTGAAACATATAAGAAAAAATGTGTAAAAAATTGCCAAAACCTAAACATTTAAGAAAAGGCAGGCGTAGTGCCAAAATGGAACTCCTATTTTGTCACATATATATATACAGTTTCCTGCATTCATAATCATTTCCTATTGCCAGTTAGTTTAAAACAAAAAAAAAATAAAAACTAAGTATTTTCAATTCTCACAGTTTTTCTCGTAAAAAAGAAAAATCGAAAAGAATATTATTAAAGTTTTATTAAAGAAAAGAACAACTCCCAGCAAATTATTTACATGAAAAAAAAAAGAAAAACAAAAGATAGTAAAATTCTTTCAATATTTTTATTTTTTATCTTTTGTTTTGTTTTTTTTTAATTTATTATTTAACAAAAAAATAAAATAAAAATATCTTGATTTATGTTTATTTTTCCAATGATGTAGTAGTATTCCTATATTTTCAATTGGAATTCAACTAAAAAATTTTCATAATACATAACAGCTTAGCTCTATAAATTTAAAAAAAATAAAATAAAAAATAAAAATAAAAACTTTCTGTAAATAGAAATTTTTATTCACAATCCTTTTTTCTCGGTTATTTTCTTTATGTTCAATGAATTCAATTGACAATAATGAAAGAAGGAAAAAAAAACCGCAATATCGATGCTCCTACGGCAAAATTTTATATCCCTAGAACGAAATGAAAATAATAATAATAATAAGAATACAAAAAAAAAACCAACTCTATAATCGATGAAATTTTTTTTTGTATTCTTTAATAGTAAAAATAGTTTTAGAATTTCTTTATCTACATGACTGAGGCAATAAAAGATATACTATATACATAAGTTATGTTGTAAATAAATCAGTTCTTTTATTCAATCATACATTGTGACATTTCTTTCGTTTCTATGATTATATTATTATGATGACTACATTAAAATGTAATAATATATTGTGAAAAAATTTTACATTTAACAAAGTTTTACGTATTATCTTGTTATAAAGTTAAACTTATCAATATTTTGTTAATCATAGAGGAAAAAGGTCAAAATAAATACTTTATTATTCCTTCAAAATGCGGTTTTTTTTTAAACTCTGAGGAGTCGTTATAATGAGAAATTTTAACCAGAACAAGTGTAAACACTGCTGATTTAAAACCATATAAAAGCTATATTGAAGTTATATTTCAAATTTTCCTTTTCCAATTGAAAATTTTCAAATTTTATATTTAACAAAAAAGAGAAAAAAAAAATAGCAAATATTATGCAAATTGATAATTAATTTTGCCCTAGGAAAACTTTTTTAACCTAATTTTAAAATTGTTAACAAAAATGTTGAAGTATTTTTTTATTTTATTTTATTTTTTAACAAACATTCAAACATTAAAAATTAATAATAATAAATACAATTATATTTTAATTATGTACACATTTTTGTCTACATTAAAAATTCATGCATTTTTCGTTTTTCGTTTTTGTGAAATTGTTATTTTTAAAAATGTGATAAAATGTTTTGTAATAGGTGCACCCGTATAGTATAATACTAGAAAAACGGATGTAATTTATTATTATACTATAATCCTGGGTTCATTTTCTTTTTTCCAATAAATCTATTGCATTATTACATGTATTATTATATGTTTGTGCTCATTTTGCTCCTTTTTTTGTTATAGGTTTCTTTAAAACTCATTAGATAAATTTTAAGTATTATTATCTTAGTTAAATTAATTTAACAATAGAATTGTCATTTTACACTTGAAAATACAGAGGATATTTGATGACAACACTTTTGAACAGTTTCGTCGATTTTTATCCCTGTTTTAATAGTCAGAAAATTAGAATATTACACTAAAGAGGACTCTATATGAATTAATGATTACATATAGAACTGCTCACATATTTAATGTATATTCAGCTTTTTATGTTTCCGTTCCTACAAAGTGATTTACAATTATATACTACATAAATCAATTTTCTCTTACTTGGTTTATTTAAAGCCACATTTTAAAGTGAAAAATATATAAAAGATTCAATTATTCTTCAATAAAACATTTTTTTTCCGCACCTGTTTATGGAAATGAAAAATAATGTTGTTGATACCAATGTGTGAAGGAACCAAACTTTTAGGATGAAAAAAAAATTTTTTAAGGAATAAAAGAAAGAAAAAAAAATTTAAATCTTAAAGGAATTTCCTTTTCATAAATTACTAATGATATTAGAATTTTCTATGCCGGCCGATTTTTTATTTTCCTTTTTGTTGAATAATGAAAATGGAAAAAGCTTCTTTCAGAAGAAAAACAGAGTGGAAAGATTTAAATTTTAAATTTATTTTTTTCCCTAAAAAGCTATTTCCTCTTTTAAAATTAATTCTTTTGAAAAAGGAAAATGTAAAAAGGGCAAAAAAAAAAATTGAAGTTTTAAAACAAAAGTGAAAATAAATTTTTAGCGAATGATATCCATTTTAACTTAACATAATAGACACAAAAGTTTCCCAGATTTTTTTTTTTTTTTTCAGAAGCAAATTAGATAATTGTTTTTATTATGATTTCTGTAGTGAAAAAAAAAATGATAAAATTTCTCTTAAAAGAAAATAAAATAAAAATTATTTAATTAAAAATTTGGAAACTATACGACCAGCTAAAATGTTTTTTTATATATAAAGCCCAAAATTCATTTCAACTTTGAAATCAATATAGATTTATTTTTTATTTTGAAAAACAATTTTCATACAATACAGAGCATAGGTACATTTTTCCTTTTTTTGTAATTAAAAAATATAATTTCACCTGGTACTTTGGTTTTTTTTTTTAACTACACACACCGATTTTGTTTTTATCTTGTTAAAAGTTTAGTTGGAACAATTCCATTCTTTATAAGTCTATATATATACATATAGAGACATAATATTATAGTTTATGACGTTGAAAAAGACGTCATACAGGAAATGTTATTTATTTTTGGGCGGGAATAAATTTAGTTGTTGATTTAAGTGTTTTTAATTGAAACACCCTACTATAAATTCATTAATTTTATTTTTTTTTTATTTTATTTTAATTAAAATTTTCTAACTCTTTCTCGATAGTAAAAGTAACTTCCAACAAATAAATTTAATTATAATTTAATAAAAAAAAAGGTCAAAATGATAACTTTCATGCTGAAAAAAAAAAAAAAGATTCTTTATTCTATCTAATTTTTTTTTCCCTAAGTTGACAGTGTTATGATTATGTATTATATATATATAAAAAATTTTATTTGCAGATAGTAACTTTAACAACTTAAATATTGTTTTGTTAATGAATTCAGAAAAAAAAATATATACTTATACAACTATGGTATTCTTTAATGGGAATTTTTAATTAAAATTGTAAAACATTATTATGCAAGTACATAATTATGTATAATATTATACTTTGTAAAGTTAAAAGACATTAAGAAAAATGTTTTCAATTTTATATAGTTTTTAAATGAATGAAATATTTTTTACTCGTTATTATATTTTTATATAGAATTATAAAGAATTTTCTTTGGTCAAAGAGAAACATAATTTAATTATTTCCTTCTATATATAAATTTCATTTTTTCTAATATAGCTACTATATAAATTTTTCGTCTACATAAATAAAATTACTAACAACTATACACATTGGATAAAAGTACATAAATGAAGTGTTATTATAAATAACTCAATTATGTTGTTCAGAATTTTATTTACAATTTGTAACTTTATTGTCATAAATGATTTTATACAACAATATAGTCTGATGTTAAATAATTAAATAATTACACTAAAAAAATGGTTTTTAATTAATTACGCCGCATAAAAGTTAATAAATTATATTTGGAAAATTACAGTATAAAAGATCACCCAAAATCATTAGTTTTTTAAAACCTTTTTCTTAATGTAATAAATTGCCCAAAAAAAATTAATAAAAATAACGAAGCTCCAAAATTTTAATTTTAATGTTCTCAAAAATCTTTCCAGGTAATGGCATCACAAAAATAAAAATAGTTGAAATTTATAATGAATAGATATAGTTAAATTTTCTTCTTTTATTAGAAAATTTTATCATAAAAAGCGAATCACAAAATTATGTATATATGTATATATAAAATTTTATTAGCTTCACCATAATTTAATTATAATTTTGACAATATTTGAACTTTTACTGCATTACAAAAAAGTTTCTAATTTATTTTAGTAATTTTATTATACCTAGAATGGTTTCTGCATACTAACTATATAATACATATAACTATTACATAATACAAGATGCATCCATAAAGTGCATAAGAAATTTTATATAATTTTAAAATAAAAACATAATTTATATTATTCATTAAAGCATTATATTATGTCATTAGTTTTAATTAATATGCTTTTTGGCAATAGTAAAGTGTTTTTATTTTATTAAAATTTTAATAAAAGAAGATGGAAATTTTATTAGTCATAAAGAGTCTAAGTAAAAAAGTTCAATAGGGAATAATCGTAAGTTGATAAAATGGATAATGCAATACTATTTGAAAAATAAATTTTGTTATGACTCAAATTTTCTTATTTTATTATAAACCAGGGAACTTAAATAAGTGAGTAAAATTAAAAAATATTTTCGAACTCGTTCGCCGTGTAAGTAATTTACTCTAAATCTATATGGTTGACCATCGTGGCTAATAAATTTACAGAAGACACTGTTGAACTCTACTTTAAATCTGGACAAAGGCGTAAAACCTCATGTAAAATTCTCTTTAATAATTGCAGTGTGAAAAGCACAGAAATATGTTACAATGAATATAAAGAGAAGCATCGGGTGAAAGCATTTTATAAAATAGTGCATCAAATAATAATGAAATTAAAAAAAATATATTCTAATGATGATGCAATATTTATTTAACTTCTAAAATTGGCAAAAGATAGATGATAACGTTATGCGTTATAAAATTATGTAAATCATTGTTTCCTTAAAAATAAAAAAATAAAATTTTATTTAGAAATATAATACTGAGTGAAATAAAAATGAGACTAGTGTTTTGTTTAAAAAAAAATTAATTTAACTTTAGTATTTTATATCCAGATTATTTTTATGGTTTTATCCAGATTATTTTGAATTCTAGTTAAATCTATTAAAATTTTTTATAAAAAACTTTGAGCCCATAAACTAAATTACCAAATTCAGATGCTAGTTGGCAACATAGTATTTAATATTTTAAGGTTGACACAAGATTTTTATATTTTTTTAGATAGATTTTCAATTTAATGTTATTTCAAAAATATGAGTTCATTAAATCCATTAAATCCAAGAAATGTTGAATTCTAATAAATAAGAAGAAAAATTTTGTTTGTTTCATTTCACATTGTTTGGTCGAAAGCAAAAACCAACGAACCAAAAAACCAATATTTGTGTCACTATATACAGAATAAAATTTAAATGGGCATGTTGGAAACTTTTCGACAATGAAAGTTATGGTAGGAAGTTTTGAAAGTTATGGTAACAGATAAACCAATGAATGAAAAACCGCAAAATGACATTCATGTATGTAGAGTTATTCGTTATTATAATAATTAAAATTTAAACTTAAAATCGTATACTTATATATGAATATTCATATAGGAAGGAATAATCTTCCATATTGCTGCCATTTACAAATGTTTGTACATACTTTTACATGCATGTAAAATAGGTTTCAAAAATTTAATCTAATTATTTAAATTTAAATTCCGCATTTGTGTACACTTAGAGAAATGTGAATTAAATAATATAGGTATATATTGCATAATCCTTTTATTTTTTCTTGTTTATTTGTTATTATTTTTATATTATTGGTAGTTAAATTTATTTCAAAATTGAAAATAATATTATGATTTTATAAAATTCAAAGCATATTAAGCAGATTAGAAATATAATAAAATAAAATTAATTCTTAAACCGTCAAAATCAAACCAATGAATCATGTTTTTTAAATGAAATTTAACTCAATGACAGAATTTGCAATAAAATATAAAGATAAATAATTTATAAGTGATAAAATTTTGTTTTCGGAAAATATGTTTTTTTTTTGTGGAAACAATTATTTTGTTATAAGTAAGTCAATAAACTTCAGTTATGGTTTTACCTGAATTTATGGTTGCCTGTTCAATCAGCCTTTTTTTGATAGGATAGAATAGTTCTAAGTATATTAAATTACCTTGAAATTAGAATCTAAAATATTGCTTTCGTCACCCGGCCCTTTCTTCATCTGCAGAGTGAATATCCTATGCATTCAATTGAAGTGTATAATTGCAAAAAAAGGATTTAGCTTATATGGTTCCATAAGACTACAGTAGTTTGTATGCAAGTAAAGTCTTAGAATAAAAAATGCCAATATGAGTTTTTTAATAGTAAAGCAAGGCTTGCAATTGCTACCAATATTAACGTAAATGAGAGTTTATGTCTATATGTAAGTTTATGTTATAATTTTATGTGGATGTAAAAATTTCAACAAATTCCTTTACTTTTTGTTTTAAATTTTTATTTCGAAATCAATAGATTATTTCCTCTCCTTGTTTAAATGAAGAAAAATACATGAAAGAATGTTTCATGAATACTTTTGTTAGTAAAGTGAATTTAAGAAGTCATGGTGTATAAGTGAATATAAGTTGAAGTATTGTGGTATTTAGTGTAGTAAATGAGTAATATTACCAGAAATAGTACAATAAAAGTAATTTCGAATCAGATTTAAAGTATTTAAAGTATATAAGCGAAATATTGATGTTTTTTGAAACCATCTTGCATATATTCTCATTGAACTAAAATTGTCAGAAAAAACAACTTTTATATCCTGATACTCAAAATCCTTAAATATAAAAAAAAATTAATTTAAATTTATGTTTAGATCTAAATTTTAATTCTTGTCAGCTAAAGCTAAAATATTCTAATTTGTTTTTTGCTTTCAAATTATCTAAAATGTCACATTTTATTTTTAGAATAGATTCTTCTTGTGCCAGTATACCAGAGGAAGCAATAAAAACAATAGCGCATGTCCTTCTAAAAAATTTTAATCGAAAATAAAATAAATTTTTGCGAAAAACGGTGGCAGTATAAATTTTCATTTTTTATTTTTATTTTCTTTGTTCACAAAATAACAGCCAAGATAAAACAAACTATGTTGAATCAATTATTTATTATGAACATTTCATTTTGTGCACTGAAATGAATGTTCATTTCGATATATGTATGTAAACATTTTAAAAAGGTGCAATCCATAATTTGCCATATCTAATTCAAATAATGCTCTGGTAACATAATGCTCAAAAATATGTTTTTATGTGAATATTAGACTTATAAAAATTAATGTAAAAAAAAATACCGTGGTAAAAAGGTTTTTTAATTATCTTTAGGCGAGTTCGGTCGTGAGTTAGATTCCCATTTCGGGCTGGAAATAATTTCAATATAAGTTCATAACTTTCAAAATCACTAAAGAAATAAAAATAAAATAAAATACAACTACCACTGTCTCAAACTTTAAACAGGATTAAACGAAAAAAAAGGATCTTTCAGATACTTAAATACTTAAAAAATTGAGATTGAGTCCAAATTGATTGGTTAAATAGAACAAGATTAGATCAGAATTTTATTTACTTTTCATTTACTTTTGTGTTCTAAAAAATTTATTGATTTTTGCTCATAAAAAAAAAAAAATTAAGCAACCAACTAATCTATCTTTTATTACAAGTATGTCCATTGCAACATTACATACATAGAATTTAAGATTTTAACATTACATAGAATTTAAGATTTTAACATTACATAGAATTATTAAAGAAGTAATGTAAGCATATCAACTATAAACCTAACAATTTTCTAGCACAACATAGTATTGTAATTTTTTTTTTTTTAATTCCTAATCTCTTAGACGTAAATTCAATGAATTTGAAGAGAAATAACTTTTTCGGAATTAGTAGTCTTAATTTTCTTACAAAATATTAAATTTGATATTAAAACTTTGAAAATCTTATGTCAAAGGGATAAAAAATAGTATAAGTTACCCTAATCTATTTGAAGTTACTTTGATTGACAATAGGAATAACAATTTGACCAAATTTCTTTTTTGTAAGAAACTTAGAAATTTGTTTTTTTGAAACTTTAATTTTTTTTTTGTTTAACTTTATTATCCTGCAGACATCAAATATTTTATTTTACATTATTTTTGTTTAAAAGGATGTGAAAAAATTTCATGGTTGAAGGAAAATAGTCTGGTCACTAAAGCTTAAATTTTCTCATATATCATTTCTAAGAATCTTTATGCTTTGTTGTCATATACATACATACAAAAATGTGTCAAATTTCTTTCTTTTTTTTTTCATTATATTTTTGTACACAATTATATTGAGTGTATATGTAATTTAAAAAAAAAATAAAAATGAACACTTTAGAAAGAAAAAATTGTATATAGAATGAAAGCAGAAAATATAAAAAAAGAAAATTTAGTTTCTCTATGTTAAATGTTGAAAAACTTTTTCAACTTTATTTTAAAAGCAAATGAACAGAAAACAAAATTCTATATTATATATATTTTTATATTGGATAATTTATATCTGCTTAACATTTTTACACATAATGTGGCATAATACTGGCGCATACATACGATACAATACATAATATGTACTTATATACATATATATACTATTGTGTTCTACAATTTTTAAATCGCTTTTTAAATAAAATCATTATACTATACGTATACATTATGTATACAAGAAAATATATAATATACATACAGGAACAGTAAATAATATATAAAACTTTTATATTATGTATAGCAAAAAAAAAATTGGAATAAAAGAAACTTTGCAAACCTTAACAAAAATAAATAATATAAAAAAAAATATTAGAGAAAATTTTTTAATAGTAAAAAAAAAATTTTTAATATTTCAAAAGATACGATAACCTTAAAAGTTACATATACACACATAAAAATTATTTGTCTATTTGACACTTTATTAAACTTAAATTTATCACTAGAACGACGCGACTGACAGTATATTAAAACAAAAACAAAATAATTATTTGTTTCAATGTACATAGAAAATTTATTTAAACAAAATTTATGAAATCTTTTTTATAATTCTAACTTTGGTAAATTATTTTATAAATCCAGGTTAACGTTTCGTCTTCATATAAACATTTTATTTCATACTTTCATACTATCAATCGAAAACTTAATGCGTATATTATGTGTATGAAAATTTAAAAACTGGTTTGGTGGAACTTTGTCTTTAAAATCAAGCAACATTATCTGATAATATTTTAATAAAATTAAACAACCAATTTGTTCAGACAAATTTTTAATTAAATTATGTTTTTTACATTAATTACTGACGTTTCGACCTTTGTTGTAGGTCTTCTTCAAAGCACTAAAATATGGATATTTCAAACAAACAAAAATTTCTAAGAACTTCACATACATACAAACTATTATCAATTAACTATTAATATTAAGATGATTACATTATTCTTATATATATAGTTAACAATATATTGAATTTTTCAATTTTAAATTTTATAACAATTTTTTTTAAAACAAATTGATTACAACTAGTTAAAAAAAATTTGTAATAATTATGTTTTTTTTTTACAAAACACTTCGTTAGTATATCTAGAACTAAATGAAAAAATAAAATTAAAAATGATCCAAGAAAAATTACAAATCAAATAATATTGCAGGCACAAAAAATTTTTATTAAAAAGATTGGACATTGTTCTCTAAAAACTTTACATTCAATTAAAAATTTATAAAATATAATAAAAATCATAAGTTCAAGGAACTCTATTAATATTACTGTATACCAATTAATGATAAATCAAAATTTTGTGTTTGTAGAAAATTAATATGTGATAATGATAATCTATGTATAATCAATTTTTTTTTAATTTTAATTTGTATAATGATAAACCAATAAAACTGAGCTTTTAAAAATAACAAAGTTGACTTCTGTAAGTTTAATTTTAACCCCTTTACTTCAATATTAAAATATAATCCACGTTATGCTTCTTATCTTGGATTTTGTTAATGTTAAGGACAAATTTTATTAAAAAACGAAAACTTCTATATTTAAATCACGAATGGAAATATTTAAAAGGGTAATAAAGCATCAAGAAACTTATTTATCGAACTTCTGGAATTACTAAAAATTTAATATAGCCCCTTATAATGATTGCAACAGTTTTTCAACTTTAATCTAATCCGTGGATATTTTCAAAAAATAAAATCAACAATTTTTTCAGCTAACCACTTCAAAACTTTGAAAATATATTATTCAAAAATATTAATAATTAATAAAAAAAAAACATAAGCACCTTATAAATTTTCAAGGAAAATGATTTTAACCTTGGAATGAATTTAACATGAATTTAAAACATGGACTAAAAAAAAAACTTTCAAGATTTTTTTTTTTATTATTATTATTATTATTTCTTGCAGCATGAAACAGAATGAAAAATTAATTTCCTCTGGTGATATAAAAATTGTGACTTTTTCTTTTCAATTATACTACATAATAAAAACTTGTTACATAGGTTCTCATTTATCATACACAGAATATACAGAAAAATACTGGAAACAAAAAACAGGGAAAAAACAAAAAATAAACGTGATGATAAACGTACAAATTTCTATGGATAAAGATAATAAAAATAGGATTATAAATTTTAATGAAACAAACTGTGTGCATATGCGATATAAATTACTTAAATACTTTCGTAACAATGTTTTTCTGATAGATTCAAAAATTTTCATTTATTACCACGATAATATTTAACACACCTTGTTAATTATATAGAATTGAAAAGATTATGCGATTAATTTTATTTATTAATTTTATATTGTTATTTTATAAATAAAATTCTAATTCATTATAAATCTTCAAGTTATATAAATAACGAAGAAAATTTCACTTTTGATGTAACAGTGAAATATATAACAAATAATTAGTTCTTTTCGAAAAATTTTTCATAAACTTAAGTCTTCCTTATTTTAAACATAATAGATTGGCTACTTAAATTCTGTTGAACATAAATTAAATACGTATAATTTGTTAAATATTGATTATTTGAATTTGTAATAATTTTATATCTGCTATATTATTATAATGTACCAATATTGGGACAGTTTAATTTTTCACACAACAATGAAATAAACATATTAAGACAGTGATTTATAACATTTTATTCATTAAAAAAATAAAATAAAAAAAATAAAAACTAAATGTTTTCGCCAAAGGGAATTATATAAAATTCATGTATATGTATATATATTATGTATATTCTTTATTGATTTGTTTATGAATTAAAATTTATACAAGAAAAATATTACCGTATTAAAATGAAATTTAATAATATCTGAATAGAAAAAAGAAAATAATATAAAATTAAGTTTTTTCAACTATTAATTTTATTTGACCGTGCAACACGAAAATTTCTGTACTACATTCACACTATACTTATTTAAAAAAAAAAAAAAAATTCAGAATCAAACTTCAGCTTTGTTGACGTAATAATTTTGAATTTCCATATTATTTATTTTCTATTTAAAAGTATAAATTAAATTATTTATGTTTATTTTGACATAAAAACGCTATAAAAATTTAAATCTTAAAATTAGAACATAATAATGAAAAATATTTCTTACTTGCAAGGATGAAATAAACATTCTACAAAAAATCCTATAAGGATCCCTTTGAGAAACGGATTTTTCTGTGTTACACATTTCTACTTTTTTGCTTGTCATAATGAATGTAGATAAAATTATCCTTAATTAAATATGGAGCAAAAAAAAGCTTGCAAAAAGCAATAATAAAATATTAAAGCCATGTACATATATATTTTGGAAAAAAAAAATAAAACAAATTTATTTTAACATACAATTTTTTTTTTTTTTTATAAATTTGTTGGTAAAAAAATTAGTTTTGTTATTTAATTAAAACTATATGTACATAATATAATATGTATGCTGTGAATTTATAAAATGTAACATCTGGTATAAAAAGTCATTTCATTTTTATATATATAAATATAATATATAAAGTAATAAAAAAGAAAATTGAAAGAAAACCTCAAACTTGAGACTAAAAACATAATATTATATAAAATAAATTTATATAACACAAGAAATATAATATTATATATGTATATATTTTTGTTGATGTGCACATGGCTTTTTAAGTATTGTTTTGCCGCATGATGTTCAAAGTCATTAAAATATTATACACATTATGTTTTTTATGCCATACTTTCGTTCTTTATGTAACAATAATTTCTTTTTATTTATAAACATAAACAAATAATATTTTATATTTAATTTTTGTGTGTGCCGGTTACAATGCACATAAATAAATTTTAATTTTGAAATAGGCACATATACATAATACCTATAATGTTTAATATATAACAACAAATGGCTTCTTTCAGGCGAACTTTATATTACAAAAAAATTAGATACACAAATCTCTTTTTAAAGCCTACATAAGCAATTTTATATATTTAATTCCGGAAGGAAACATTTTTCTTTAGGTTTACACAATCGAGCGTCTAATGATTAAAAAAAACAATTGTGGATGTATATATTTTTATCTTAAACACATATATTAAATTAAAATCTAAATTATTTTAGCTTGGAGTAACAGACTTGCATTTATTTTTTACTTTTATGTGGTTCCACCAGTCAATACGAAAAAATAGGTATACTTAATGTTTGTATATGTTAGAAGTTTTTGAATAAAAATGAAAATAATATGCACTGAAAATATATAATGATGAATTTATGTATCGGTACTATATAATATATTATAATACATTACTACCAAAAAAAAAAAACACCCAAAAAGTACGAAGATATTGTTTTACTTTAAATTATTATGATTTTTCTTCTATAATACCAAAAAACAAGTAAAATAACAAAATAATATGGTTTTAAAAATAATTAAAAGAAAAAATTTTAAATTTTGTTGATCTTTATTTTCAATTTTGAAAGCAAAACCGAAAATATATGTGCTATTAAAACAAAAAATTACAGAAATGAGTATTAGATGGAAAAATATAAAATTAAATTTAATATAAATTGTGTACAAAAAATAATCCAAGCATAAATACCCTGTCTTAATTGTAATCCCACTTCCTACTTAAAAGAATAACGTTGTAAATATAAACATTTTTTTTTTTTTTTTGCTGTTTTCGCTAAATATATTTAATTGAAAATTCTTGAAGGAAATTTTATAATGTATTATATGGGATCTTATAAAAGTCTTATTATTATTATTATTATTATTTTCCCACCCCCCCTTAGGAATAGATAGTGTTCGAATAAATATTTTCATTTTGGTGTAGAAATTTTAATTTTCTTATTGTACTTCATTTTTGAAGATGTTTATAGATTTTGCGTTAAGCGTTAAGGGAAGAAGAGTTATTTGTGATAAAATCCAAATATTATATTGTTATTAGACAGATCTGTTGAGAGAGCATGCTAATATCCAGAGTTGGAGAAATTATTCCAACAATAAAGATGAACGGGAGTGTATGAATTGATGAACTCAAAATACTTCAAGGCTATTGAAGAAGACGGATATTAAGAAAATTATCTTTTCAATTTTCTTTTTAAAACATTCACGAGCTTCATTTTAATAAATTGAAATGGATTTAAAATATTTAAAAAAAAATTCACAAAAATATATTTAAAAATAATCATAACGAACAAGTCGATTATCTGATTATATTGCCTTTTGGGCTTAATAAAATTTATTTTTTATTTTTTACATATTACACCCTCAATATATTATTATGTACGTGATTTGTTTCAAAAATTTGTTATTTTTATTACCCAAAAGACTGTTCAAAATAAATTTCACATTATATAAAAAAAATAACAATTTGGAAATTATAAGAATCATAATTATTAAAAATAACTTAGTTTGTGAGTTAAAGATGGTCTAGTCTAGCCCAAGAAATATATAAATTTGAATAATAAGGATTTCAATTAGATTAAAAAATATTCTGACCAAGATTATAAGAATAATGTATATACAAGATTCTTAAATGTTTTTTTATTTAACCTAAATGTCCTTAAAAAATTATTTTAACACTTTCAACAACAATTCACATACTATGTGTACTTCATTCAATATTAAATTTCATTATTAAGATTTCCATTTACATACAACAATAACGAAGTGTGAATAATGTACTCATGTGAATTTTCCAGAATTATTTATAATAATTCTTAAAATATTCATTTAAGGTTTAAAAGTATAATCCTCTCATCAATATCTTAAGTAATATAAAAATACATATATTTTATTTTTATTATTTTTTTTTCTCGAAATTACCTCAAGAATTTATGTATGTACTTGTACATAAAAGATATTAAGAGACTTACATATATTGTACTTTAAAATGAGTATAATGTATATATATAGCAACATTTTTTATGTAAAGTGTTGATAAAGTGAATAATAAAAACAAAAAAAATAAAAATGAAAAAAAATTTACTGACTTTAATATACCCTTGAAGAAGAAAATTTGTTCATTTAAATAAATTTTTTTTTTATCTTAAGGCATATACATTAGTGTGGATCGATTTAGTACTAAAAATTTTTTTTTTTTAAATTTGAAAACGCCCGGGGTCCTAAAAGTTGCGAATGGGCCTAAAACTAATGTCTGAAAAATTTTAGCTCAATCGGAGTTCATCTTCTGCCTCCAACTTACCTTTGAAAATTTGGGAGAAGCCATTTATGGGAAAATCACAAAAAAATTGGAAACATTCACGAACTATTTCTTTTTGAAGATTTTTACCCTAATCTACTATAATATAATGTAGATTACAAAATTACAACATAATAACCTACTTAATGAAAAGTTAGAGTCTGCACTTTTTATTTCATACAAAAATTAATGTTTTTGTTAGGGGAATTTCAAACGAAAGTTGGAGGCAGAAAATAAAATCCGATCAACTTGAAACTTTCCGCATATTGTTTTTATATCTAATCGCTTCGATTCGCCCCCCGGGCATGTGAGAAATCGAAAGTTTTTTATTTCGATCCGCCCTAATATACATATATAATATAATGTCAGCTGTACAGTGTGTGTATACGTAAAAAAAAGAATTTATCAATTTTCAGAAAAAAATAAAAATAAATAAAGTATAAAAATCTCATAAAATGAAATGTTCAAAAAAAAAAAATCTTTTTTTTTTTTTCGTAGCTATAAAATACTTTCCGGTAACAAATTTCTTTTTAAATTACATTTAAAAAATTTACTTTTTTTCTTTTTTGTGGAAGATATACTATTATAGTAATATGTATAGATATACACATATATGTTTTATGTACATTTAATGTACATGAAGTTTTAAATTTATACATATAATAATTGTCTGAGGTCAATGTGCTTTAACTTTCGATATTTTATGTTGATTTAAAGAATATTCGATAATGTATTATCATCATTTTTATTGATTTATTTCTAATAGCAATATACAGGATTGAAAGTCTACCTCTTAGACGAGATTATATGTTTACATTATATTACTTTCAAATCAGAGGTTTGTTTGTCAATATAAACTATCTTTCACAAAATTATGTACAAATTGTTACAAATTTCTTTGTGCATATTCAATATTTGAATAAATTTGTATAATTTAAATAATTTATATTATAAAGTTCTTAAGAAGATAATTTATTTTCGTCCTGCAGTATCATGCGGAGCGTAAAGTATGAAAAAATTTCCTAGATAAGTTGCTTTCATTTGAATTGAACATTATTCATGTAGTACCCAGTGCCATCGAGAAATTTAGTACTGTATAATTGTAAAACCGACACAATTCTGAGTGACGCAATCTATTATACAAATTAACTTGAAATAAGTTGAAATTGATAATCTGTATTCACTTAATTGAAGTTAGAGTGGCTACAACCTTTTGAAATATATGATGTAGAGATCCTAATACTTTGAGTTTGAAACCTCTAAGAACTTATTGCTTTTTTAATATATCCAATAAGTTTTCTATATAAAGGACATTTTGTAAGAAACTACCCATCATGTTGTACCATCTGTTAACTTGTTCTACATTTGCAGAAGTTATCAGTATGTTGCATTTCTACATAAAATTAAAATTAATTTATTTTATTATAGTTATGTTGGTTTGTCAATCATTTGGTAAGATTTTGATAACAAATAAAAACAATGTACACCTTATGGTGATAATATTTCATCATCGTACTTTAGCTAAAGAAAATATGTATATATATATATAATACTGAAGAGTTTATCTATAATGCATGTCAGTTAAATTAATCAAATCTTAAAATAATGAATCAACATTATTGAGAGCAGAAGGACCACTTAACATATCACTTCTTTTATAATAATGATAACAGTTGCCTTGATAAATATTCCTTCAATACAACGAATACAAAAGAAATTATTTACTATGAAAAAAGCTTTTCAGGAAAAAAAAATCCCTCGTTATAAAAACATATCGTATGTATAAAGGACCTTTTTTTTTCAACATATAAATAACCTTCGACATTTAACTATGATTTATATTTCGAAAAAATCTTGTCCTAATTCTTTTTTTTTTATTATTATTATTATTATTTCGAAGGATAATAAATAAAAAAATATCTAAAAAGGACTTCTGTTTTATTTTAAATGTTTATAAATATTAAGAAAAACGAAAAAACGTCAAAATGATAAAATAATGTATATTTATATGTAATAAAAAAAAAAAAAGATTTTTTTTCTTAAAATCCAAAATTGGAAAATTCATCTAAAGACGTTTTTCACAAAACAAAATTAACATTTGGGAAATAAAAAGGAGATCCTAATTTTTGTATTTCTATTTGTAAATAGGAATACATTTTTCATGTAAAACTATATATTTTTAAATAATGAATAAATCAAAATAATTTTGTTACTTATTTTTGCTAGACTTTTCAGATTCATCTGTTCGCAGTCATCGAACAGAAAAATCAATATTTATATTTTTTCAACCAAAAATATTAAAAATATCTAATAAATTTTATTAAACTAATGTTGAAATAAAATATATAATAAGGAAGTTTTTTATGATATAATGCTTCTGAATTATTTCCACAGAATAATTTATGTTTTGTGAATTTTTTTCAAAATATGTTGTATAGAATTTATTTGTTATATAATACTAATAAAATTAATGAAAATTTTTAATGAAATTTTTGTTTGATTGATTCATTTCTCTTGGATTAATATAAACCTGTCTATCATATAATTTTCGAAATATATTAAAAACGTTTTTTTTTTTGTTGGGGGCGAATTAAAGGAAAACATTATTTTTATTGCTATTAATCAAACATAATTAATATTTTTCTTCCTTGAAATGAAAGGGGAGAAAATATAAATAAACAAAATATATTAATAAAAATAATTTTTTATTAAAGTTGAAACGAAGCTAATAATATTAGTATTAATTTTTTATTTAACATTTTTCTTTAAAGCTAGACTTGTAGTGGTACATAATATCGATGTGATATTTGTAAGTTTAAAATAATGAGTAGGTACATCAACATCAATCTATATTTGTATCTCATAATTTTCTACTTTTACTAATACTACTTGTCGTGAGACCTAACCAATTGTCCTGTTTTGTACCCTTTTGAACAAATTTTAGTAAAAAATTCGTACCAACAACATATCTAAAGAAGTTGTTGAACTTTCGAGGATTTCATGTTTCATATAATATGCCAAGTAAAGTTTTAAATTTTTTTTTTTGCACTCAAACCATTTCAACAATAATTATTGGGCTTCTGTTTTAAAACCATTGATGAAAAAAATTCTTTTATATCCTTTTCAATATAAAATGCTGCATTTAAGAAACAATTCAAAATTATTATGCAAAACCACGTAAAAATCATCAATAATAATAATTTTTTTTTTTTGTATTTTTTATGTTAATAAAATGAAAAAAAAAAAAAAAATGTATTGCGAATTCAATTACATGTTTTTTTTATTTTATTACAGCAACGTCAAAACAACCTACTTTTTAAATTGTTATATTTATTTTATTGGTAACGATTTTAATGGAAAATAATATTATCCTTAACAAAAAAAAATAAAAAAATAAAGTAAAAAAAAAAGTTGGTGGGAAATCCTTTTATATCCTTTTTTTTTTATATTCTATAAATCGAATTGTGTTTATTGCTTTCTTGATGAAATTATTTTTAAACCAATTTAAAGTTTTTTTTTTATTTTTTTGTAAATTTTAAATTTGATTGATAAATATTTAAATTGATTCAGAATTTTATTTTTTGTGTTTAGTTTATTTTGGAAATCCTTATATTTTTTATTTGGTAAGAATTTTCTTTTTGTTTACTTATTTCACCTCTGAACATTTTTTATTTATTTTTTTTCAATATCTTATTCATATTATTTTTTTTTTAAATTTATATATAAATTTTTTGTTTTATAATATTTTTCTTATTTTATAAAATAAAAAAAAATATTTTATTTCTTTATATATTTTTTTTGTTTTATTTTCCTTATGAATTTTAAATGGATCATTTTAATTTTTTTTTTTTTTTTGTTTTATATTTTCTGTTTTCTTTCCATTTGATTGAACAAAAAAAATTTCCCAATTTCCCGAAATTCTTTTTTCTGTTGTTTTTTTTTTATAAATCATAAAAACAAAAAAAAAATAATCATAAATCGAACTTAAAGATTAGAAATAGCAAAATAAAATGCGAATTATATATCTATATCGGTTCATCAAGCTGTAAAAAAAAAAAAAAACAAAACACCATTTTCATTTCATAAAATATTTTTGGGAAATTATTATCATTAACCGAAGAGTTTTATTACCATGAACGAAAATTTCATGAGAAAAAAACAAATTATATTTTTTTAATATATAATTTCTTAAATATACCTATATATACGATAGATTATTTACTCTGAGGCGAATGTTTTTATTTATTTCTTGTTGTTATCAATCGAAGTGTAAATAATTTTCAATATTAATTTAAAATATTAAACATTTTGTTTATTATATCGGAAATTCTTTTTTTCAAATAATATAATTTATATACATGGTTTCGAGGAAGGCAGGAGTGAAAGGGAGTTTATTATAGAATTCTTTGCAAATATAATGCTTTTAAAATCGTAAGCAAGGAAACAAAATACGAAAGAGAAAAAATAATATGTAATTAAAATGCAAATCCTCATGATACTTGACCGACATACACACCTTGGCATAAGTTAAAAAAAATATTTTTAATTAATTTAAGAAATAATATTCTAATCAAGTGAACTTTAACATGTTTTCTACGAATTAATCTTTAGTTTATTATACCCCGCATGGATGCTATCAATACCACTTTTCTAACAGTCATTTATCTCAAAAACAAAGTTATAAAAAATTGGAAATTATAGGTATAATAATATACAAGATATAATATATATATACAATGTGAAAAATAGTTTATTTTTATTATTGTTTATATTTGTGAACACACAATTATCCAATTATAAATATTTTGTTTTATATTTATTTCCCTCTCAATACTGTGGATGCCAAAATAAAAATAATTTCATACTGTTATTTAAAACTTAAAGTTCCAAAATATTGTTTTTAAAGTAGGTATATGCGGCAAAAATGTATACGTATTGTATAATAATAAAAAAAAAAATACATATATAAATTCCTTATGCGGCAATAACAAGAAAGAAAAATTAGCACTTGGTTGGCAACATAATAATTTGCCATAAAAAACCTTAATAACAAAAATAAAAAAAAAAAAATTCTTTTTTATCGTCATAATAATAATTTATAAATCTCTTTAAAACGCTTATCGTAAAAAAAAATAAAGAAGAAAATTTCACAGAGATTTTTGTTTATTTTCTTTTTCACATTTTCATTTGATTTTTTTTTTTTTTTTTTTTTGTTATTTTGGCAAATAAAAACCATTCTTATTTTATTTTATTTTATTTTTTTTTTACTTTATTTTTATATTTTTTTATGACATAAAAATAAAATGCAGTAAAAAAGAAAAATAATTTTTAATGTGGCTCTATATTACCTAATTAAGTATTTTCAATTTTCAATATATATTTTATAGAATTTAAGACTATATATATTTTATTTTATTATTTTATTTTTTTGCTTTTCTTTTTTCTTTTTATTTATTTTTTTTTTTTTAATACATAAATATTTCCCGACGGTGAAATAAATTTTCTTCAACTGAACACACCGAATACCGAATCTGGACTAGAGCTATCAGCTTAAAAAAAAAATTTATATTTTTTTTTTTTATTTTTTTTTTACAAAATATAAAATCAACATATCTAATATAAATAAAAGTTGGAAAATATGTAAGTTTTCTGAGTATATAATTTTGTCCCAAATATATATATGATGTAATTGACTTTTTGAATTAAAAATCGGTAAAAAATCTGTAGAAATAATTCACGATATTTGAAAACTGTTCCCAAAGCTAAAAATGAAAGTGCAATTCTTAAAGCAAAATAATTTCTCCTTTTCAACAAAAGCAGTAGAACAAAAAAAAATAAAAGCTTTTTCTGCAAACAATTTTCATTTTATGTTTGGTTTCCAGGAAATTTTTTTTTTTACAGAAATAATGAAAATTAGATACAAATTTTACTTTTTTACTTATTTTAAATCCTAATCTACAAATTAAATTATATATATATATATATATATATATATATATATATATATATATATATATTTGAATAGTATTTCAATGGTTTTTTTTTTTTAAGTTTGACATGATGTAATTAACACTTTTGTAGCAGCCAACTGTTTTGTGGTATCTTTTTTTTTGTAACCCATTTCGATTTTATATTTAATTAATTAATTTCCATTCTAGTCATAAAAAAATATTCTCTAAGGATTTTTCCTGCATTTATTTGGCACAAAAGAATATTATATTTTAAAATTTTTTTTATAGAATCTAATCAAAATATTACCAAATTTTTAATGGCTGACTTTTAAATGGCAATGGAAAAAAAAAACAATATTTTGTTACAATTTTAAATAAAAAGTAAAGTTTATTTAATTGTTTTTTTTTTTTAAGTTTTTGTACCAATGAAATTTTATAAACATTTATATTAAAGCACCGAAAACAATGAAAAACTTTAACCGAATACGAAAAAAAAAATACAAGTTTCATTTATGCAAAACGACGAAAAATAATTTTATTTAATTTTTAGTTTTATATAAAATATGTTGATTACACACGCGATAGTTAAATCAAAAGGTGTTTAATTTGAATGACTGTTTGATCTTTTCATGGTTATTTTATTTTAATTAATTTTTAGTAGAATTTAATTTTAATATAGCTAGCTTTAAGTATTTTTTTTTTCTACTTGTATATTATAATTGGTATATTTGATACTCAAATGTCATTGTGCTAATAAATTGTAACCTTTCTCGCTTTCAATTCATTCAGAAGAATTAAATAACATTTGATTTCACAGTGTAACAATATTAGAATGCCTATAACATAGAAATGTCAATTTATGTACATACAACATAGTCGGGGATGAAACTTTAGTTAAATATATACAAATATATGTATTTATATATATTTACTTTATTTTTTTCAGAGTCAAAGGTAAATAATTTATTCATTTTACTATACGCCATTCGCATCATATCGTTTATGCAAATAAATGTGAGTTTTTTGCTTGAACTTCAAACATTGAAAAATAGTTTGTTTTTTGTTTTTCGTTTTTTTTTTTTAAATAAAATTCAAACTTTTTGGATAATGTTTTCGCATACGGTATTTTTATGTCATATTCATACTAAATTTGCATACTTTACGTAGGAATCACAAATAATTTTTTATAGCATACACGCGATAACAAACAAAATAATGAATTCATAAACTTAATATTGTATTGATAGAAGAAAAAAAAAAAGGAAAAAATTAACATTGTTTTATGAAATAGAAATCAGGTTAGAAGGATCAAATTCATGAATGATTCAATTTATTAATGCGGATTAAAATAGAAGAGTAGACAAGATAAGTTTACAAAAAGGATATAATATTGTCATACATTTTTTTTTTTTTTAATTTATTCGAATTTATGCGAAAATTAAAACTGAAATCTATAAATTGAAAACTGTTTTTCAATATTAGTTTTTCTAATATAAAAGTTATATTATTAAATTTTACACAAAGAATGGAGAAATTGTAAGTTTTCTTGAAAATGTTTAATTATTTTGTTTGAAAATTGTGTTCGATAGTTAGTTTCTTTAACCACAATTTAGAATATCTTAGAATTTGTTCTATCATCATGATCATTATATTGTTGAATAAGTTGTTTTTAACAACAATACTATTTCATGTTTTTCTTATCTTTTATTCGATAAAATATATTGGAATTTTTTTTTTTTTATGCATTTTATGTTGAATGTGATTTTTCATCAAAATAATAATAATAATAAATAAATACATAAATAAATAAAAAAAAACTTAAAACATCTATCTAGAAAAGTTAGAAAATGCAAAAAAATAACTCAAGTGCGAAATGAAAAATATTTGCTATCACAATTTTATTTATTTTTTCCGGTTTTTTTTTTTTTTTTTTTGTTGTACAAAAACCATTTTATTCATTCCAGTATGCTTCATCCAGATACATATATAAAACTAATCCAATATAAAAATAAAAAAAAAAATAAAAAATTCTTAACATTTTCAAAAACTGTTATCCTTTTTTTTGGCGTAACATTTAGTTTATCATTCCATTAAAAACTTTGAATTTTAACATGTTTATAATATTTCACAAAAATGGTATTTTCAAAGACTATTAAGGTAAGTCACGATATAAAAATTATATCAGGGGTCTAATTTTTTATTTTTTTTTTTTTTGTAATAGATATTAGATCATATCGAACAACAGTGTTGACATTCAATTTCTATAGTTAAAAATTATAACAATAATGTAGTAGTGAGGTTGATTTGTGAAACTGAATTTATTTGGAAACAAATTTAATCCAGTACATTACTATAGAGGTGGAATTATAGAATCTCTGGTGGCTTGAAACTGAAAATTGATATAAATAAGTGTATTGATTTTTTTCATATAAAAATTCAGTTAAAATCGATTAGAAATTGATATATAAAACAGACTAGACAGACATGCTATAGAATAGAAGATCAAAGATGAGAAAGATAACTTTATTAAATAAAGTAAATTAATAATTTGTGCAACAGTCTTTAAAATACAAATTTTTCTATATTTTGTGATTAACTCTTAACATAAATTATGTTTTTTTTAGAGCCTAGAACTTAGCAAATCACCCTATTTAATACCACCCTTATTTAGTTTTAGATAAATATAATATCCATTAAATAGATCGTCCCATTTTAAGATCATTAAAATAAGCGTAAATTTTTTCCGGTATGATTTAAAAAAAAAAAAAAAAATATTTTTCTGCTAAAAAAAAAATGAAAATAAAAAATAATTTAATATAAAATTCTAAAAAAAAAAAAAAAAAGCAAAAACATTTAAATTTTATAATAAATTGGTTAAATTAAAAGTTACTAAAAGCTTTCATTTATATCGAAAAAAGGGTTGCATGCTATTTATCAAATTTATTTCATATTCTTTCTTTCTTTTTTTATATTTATAAAATATATATAATTTTTTTTTCTTTTTGTACTTGAAAAAAGTATAATGTCGCACCCTTTTTTATCCCAATTTTTCGGTATATCATTATTAGGTATCTTTTTTTTTTTTTTTTTTTTTTTTCCTTTTATGATATGATAAAGAATAAAGATTTATTTCCTGTCATCAGACAATAATATCTTTTTTAAGTGAGTTATTTCGTGAAAAAAAAATCTTTTTTTTTTCTTTTGTCAGGCATAAAAAAAACTATATTTACGTAAAGGAAAAATTGCTTTTTACGCCTCTTCCTTAATAGTATATTCTTTGCTTTTTCTAATTTTTTTTTTTTTGCTTAGTTATCAATGATAATAAAATGTCAAATAGTTTGGGCCATCAGTTGAATAAAAAAATCAATGCGGACAAAAATTGTATTCTAGTTTTTTATATCGAGTTTCAAATAAAAATAAATAAAATACGAACACAATATGTTTCATATTTAATTGATTTGAATCCTTTATTTTTTCCATCAAAAATAATTTTTTTTTTTTCTCAATATTTCAATATCTGTTAGGGAACTTTGTTGTCTATATACATCTATCAAAATATAAATTGCAGTACTTTATTGATTATAATTTATAATCAGCCCCTAAATAGGTTTTCATGCCTACTAAAGACTTATGAAAATTCATAGTGCAAGTTTCAAGCCAATATCTTTAATTTTTACTAACTTATATTTTTTTACATACATAGTTGATAGTTCAATCATATTTAAAGAAATAAAATAAATTCTTTCTTTTTTTTTTTGTGTAATTTATTATTTAGGTATAATGCTGTGTAAAACAATGTAATTTTTTGCTAGGTATATATTTTTTATAAAAAAAAATAATCTTATATAATAAATATTTTTTTTTTCAACAAAACCCTTTTGTTTTTTTGTTAGTGGTTTTATTTCCATATGTTTCATAGATTAGAAAATTTTTGGCCAACAAAAATGTAATGTTTTATTTTCTTAAATATTCATGTTTGTCCTGGAATGATTGCTGGTTGTAAAAAATTATATTTGTACTTATAGTAATAATTTCATGTTCAACAAAATTTCATATTATATTCATTTTTATGTTGAGCAGTTCTTCATCTGTTATTTGAGTGTGTCACAAACGTATGCAAATAATGTAATGTATTTATTATTTTAATGTATAAAAGTAAAATAAATCTTATTATAATAATTAATATTTTAAAACATGTTTCATGAATTTCTTTAAAGATCTCACTTTTCTTGTTAATGTATAGTAATATATAATTATAAAACATATAATAATTTAATAAATGAAATTTTCGTCTTTTATATTATGGTGTATAGTTTCATTATAATTACAGCATGAGAAAATGAGATATATGTTATATCACTCAATGTTTTTAACGTCTCCTTTAATAATATTACCTCTTTTTATTTTTCAGTAACAATAGTAATTTTTTTGTTCCGTTTCGAGCCAAGGTTTCGAGTCACGGAAACTAGAATTAATTGTCAGTTACTAGGATTACAAAATTTAATGTGAATACTTTTATTCGAAGCGTTATTAGTTCAACAAATGAAATAAAAAAAAAAAAGTTGGCAAATAATCTTACTTTTAGAGAATTTTGAGTTGAAACATTGATATCGTTAAAATAACATTCAAAATTTTAATCATCGAGTCACGAATACAATGAAGAATTTCATTGTCTTCAAAAAATAAAAATAAAACTATCACTTCATTGAGTAAGGGGACGAGTCAAGCTACAAAAATCTGTTAGACTTTTTCAAATAGGACGTCTATTTACTGAGAAATCGGAGCAAACGTCAAAAAAAATGGTATCGAGTCACGAAGAAACAGAGCCGTATATACTGTTTGTTCATTCTGCTGAATTTTTTTTGTTTTATTAGCTAACAAATTACTGTAGCATAGATCAATATATACTAGATTGGAAATTGAAAAAGTAATACGGAATTTATTTGGCAATCAAAAGATTTCAACAACAAAAAAAACAATAGAAAATTTAAAATAAATTAAGTATTGCATACCTAAGTTTTAACAGATTATATTATTTTTGAATTGTTCTTCATAACTTTATCGATTTTCAAAAAGACAAAATAAGTTTTTTAAAAATGTTAAAAAAAAAGATTAAAAATTTATTAAGAGCGATATTTTTAGTTTGGGAAATGCTTAAATTTTGAATTAAAAGACCAAAAAGTTATTAAAAAGTTTCTAACTTATTTTCCAAGGATCTATTTTCACAAACAAGGATTTTTTTTATTTAATTTTTTTTTTTTTAGTAACAATAATTTTTATTTTTTATTTTTTTTATTTACTATTTAACGAGCAAAGTTAATTGAGTTTTATTTTCATGAACGAATTCCCGAAAGGCTATTCTGTTATTTTTTTTGCCAATACATACTTTTATTTAATTGGAAATATTCATTTAGGGAAAATACAATATATATTGTTATGAGAGTTTAAGTTAAGGGTCAAACAGTTTTATAACTATGTTGCAACGTTATTATATTTATATTGTTATGGATGATTTTTTTTTTCATGAACATATAGCTTATGATGTGAAGTTAATAGTTTATTCCTTTTCAATTTTTTTTTTTAATTAATGCTAAGCGGACAACCCATTTGACTATCTTAATAAAAGCTACACTTTAAAAATCGATTTTCAACGTTATTTATTAATTTATATACATCGACGCAAGATATTAATTTTGTCGATTTTTTTTTAAAGAATTTTTTAGAAACATTTTAATTAGAAACTGAAAAAATTATTTGGTCCGAAATTTGTTTTGCCGCTATTTATCTGTCACAATTTGTAGACGATTAATTTTTTGCAGTTCGTTTTTTTGCTTTCAGGTAAAATTCGCTGTGAATATGTTTCCGGAACATTCCTACCGAAATTGCCTATAGCTGCAGTAGCTGATCTCAAGGCATAAATAAACCGATTAAAAAAAAAGCCGCACCTAGTGGTACATTCTTATTTCTTCACTATTTTCAGTTATAGTTATTCAAAAATTCAATGTTAAATAATTTTTATAGAGAAAAAATATTTAAATATTTTTCAAATTGCTTTTATTAAAAAAAAAAATTGATTTTTTTTCTGACATCACCTAATTTTCCCTTTGGATATGAAAACAAACTTTTCTGACCTTTTTGTACCAAAAGTTTTAATTAAACAAAATAATGTATAAGAAAATAAAAAGCTTAAACAGCAACCTTTTAGGAAGTTTGACAAAAAATTAATTATGGTCAAATAAATGGAATATTGTCAAGTGATAAAAGATAAATTAAAAATGATTAAACTTTAAGATAAAAAAAAATTTAATGTTGACTGATTCCTGTCTTTTATTATTGGCGTAAAATTAAGTTAAATTATGTTTTTAAACAATTAATAAATTGCTTCTTTTTTTTTATTTATATAATTTATTTCCTATATATTTTGTATTTTATAATAAAAAGTAATAAAAAAAATATGGAAGAGGGTTTCATTAAAGTACTTCAAGGAGCATGTTTTCACCATATTGCGATGAAAGATATCTTCGAAATCAGAGACTGAATTTATTTTTTATGTTCCTTCAATATCTTATACGAATAACATATTTATTCAAGTCTCTTTGAAATCCAGAACACAGTCCAAATTCTTGGAAATATTCAGGTAATCATTTTTGTTTGTTCTTCTTATTATATCGACCCGGAAAGTAATCTTAATAAGAATTCATTAAAACTTTGGAAAAATTTAAAAATATAATAATTTTATATATGTATAAATTAATTAGATCTTTGATTCAACGTATTTTGGCTGTCAAAGTTGAAATCTCTTAATGAAAATAAATGTATAGTCCGTTTTTTCATTGTTGATGGAAAATGGACTAATCACAAATCAAAATTAAAAAAATTAACGATTAATTTTAAATATTTATGATTCCAAAATATAATGATTTTTTTACAATAATTATGGAGACATTATTGGCTTGTCAGTCGTCACTATTTTTTAATTTTAACCTTTTAATAATTGAATATATAAAAGTACTAAATCACACTTTTACCGATAAACACATACAGCTGGATTTCCCTAAAAGTTATCTGATTCCATCTTCATCTGGTTTTTGTTAAAAATTTGTTTATAACCTCAGTCAGTCTAGGTCTAGTTCAAGAATAATTCTTATGATGTTCGGAAAAAAGAAAATTCAAATTTTTGTAATAAGATGAATCATTAACATATGTTTCTACTCTTTATCATAATAATATGATTTCCGTATATATATTCAACTTTAGGCATATTTTCTGACTTTTGTTTATTATACAAAAAAAAAGATGAAGAAAATATTATAAAACAAAAAGAATTTTATGAGAAAATAAAGTTTTGATTTCATGAACTTTATACAAATATTTACAACAGAAATAATAAAAAATTTATTTTTTTCTTTTATTTTATTTTATTATATTATATCAAGAATCCCCAATAGTGAAATATTAACTCATTTTGCAATAGTCCAAAAAGGAAAAAATAAAAAGGCATAAAGATTGATTATACTTATATACTCGTATATATATTTTCATCAAGAAATTTATATAAATATTTTTTTTTGTTATAAACTTTTTTGTTTTCTTGAAATCAAAGTTGAACTGAAAAAGTTTAAGAAAACAAAATTCAATTAATAAAAATAATAAATAATTTACATACTTTATTGTATGTATGTAAATGTAAATATAAAATTTGTAAGACTTGTAAAAATATTTTTTTCTTTTTCTTTTTTTTAACAATTCTAGATATTGTTTTTATTTTCGAAATTTCGTTGAATATTTAGAACAAAAAAATAAAAGAAAAAATTTAAATAAAGTTTATTTTTTATTGAAATTTTTGTTGCAAACACAATAGTTTCTTTTTGATACACATCCTTACAATTTTCCTAGGTTTCGCAAAAATAATTGAAAATGTGAGGAAAACTTTCTTTTTTTATTTTGAATTTTAATTTTATTTTAAGGTTCAAAAAGTTTTTAAATTTGGAAATACAATTATCCAGCTATGAGTTAAGATCAAATGTATTTATGACCCGAAAATGTTGAAATTATGAAAATTTTCAACATTCTATAAAAATATTTTACTTTTTCAACTTAAATTAATTGAATTTTTGTGATTTATACTTGAAACAAAAATTTCTTTACTTAAATAATTGTTTCCCTCAAAAATTCGAAAATATAATAACAATTTAAAAATAATGTAGTCTGTTTCAATTTCATCTTGTATAAGTAACGTCTAATATTTAAATTATAAATTAAGTATTTAATTAGTTTGGAGATTTTGAATTTAATATTTGTAAAAAAAAAATCTTTTGTTTTGGTGACATCCCATCCCCACCAAAACACAGATACGGTCAAATTTTGCAAATCCTCCACTGAGAAAATTTGACTAAAGTAAGGAAACTAATAAATAACTATAGGTTATTGATTTTTATTTAGTTTTATCTATGAAATTTATAATTCTTCATAGAAAATTGAAAAATTTCAATAATTTTTATTGTTCTTTTTGTGGTCTACATTTCTGTAGAACATAATTTTCGGCTAAAATAAGTCCTTCACTTATTATCGCTTAAACAAAATTTTTATAAAAATATCATTATTAATATAAAAATTAAAATGTAATATTAAGATATTATGCTTATCACAACGTTCATAGTTGTAATCAAATTTAAGAATTAAAGAATACGTTATAAATTTAATAAAATTATGTTTCAGTGAAATTTTCAAAAAACAATTTCATTTTTATTTTTTTCATTTTATTTTTAAACTAAAATTATTTTTTCATAATTCTCAACAAATCATAATGATAAAACATAATTTTTTTTTTTTTTACATTTCATCATAAATCATAAAGTCTTAAAGCTAATAAGCGAGTCACACTACAACTAAAAAGCCACTACTCATGACGGCTTTTTTAAATGCGTTCACACTTGCACTTTTTGGTTTTTTTTCTTTTTTTTTCTCGTTTTGTCATATCTTTTTCCTTTTTTTTTGGGAATTTTTTTTGTTTTTTTATTCGTTTTTTTTAAAAAATTGCCGCCAACTTCCTGAAAGTATGCAATTGTTAGTTTATTTTTTTCTCACAGAGCTCATTTGTTATTTGATCCCTGATTTTCTAGTGGCTTTTTTAAAAGCCACTAGCTTTTTTTTCTTTTTTTTGTATGGAAAAAGCCACGAAATAGCCACAACGATGATAGCTTTTTCAAAAAGCCATTAAAAAGCCGAAGTGTGACAGGCTTATAAAAAAAGAATTTTTTTTTTATATTGTTTATTTACATTTTTCTTTTCTTTTGCAAACAACAAAGGTATACAATTATTTTTTTGGTCCACTTTTATTTATTTTAATTTTTTTTTTTTTTTAACCTTTTCGTTTGACTTCTCTGAGCATGATAATATTCTGTTTATGAATATTTGATTAACATTTATATACATTTTTTTGTGTTTTTTATTATTTTTATAACTCTATTTATTTATTATTATTATTTTTTTTTTAAGCACACTTGTTTATTTTTGCGAACAGAAACAGAATGTAACCAGATTTATTTATGCTTTATAAAATATAATAAAAAAAAATATTTTTTTTTTTTACCTTTAACCCTGTATGTAATCTTTGTATATATGTTGTGGCACTTGGTTTTTTTTTTTGTTAATTATTTTTATTTACCCTCAAGAATCTCATAATCCTGTGTACAATATAATATAAAAAAAAAATAGGTATCATGTATAATTTTGTTATTATAACCTTACAAAAAAAATTTTTGTCATGATTGTGACTTGCTTTTTAGAATGGTAGAAATTTCTTTTTTTTTCTATTTTTTATGTTTTTTAAAGTAAATTAAAAATTTTTTTTAGGAATCTTCTTGTTTCTTTTTTTTTGGTATATAGAAAAATAATAAAAACTATCCCCCCTGTTAATTTTTTATTTTAACAATCGTTGTACCCATTTTAATCATAAATTTATAGGCTACATAAATAAATAAATAAAATAATATTAAATTTCGTTTGTTTGTTTTTCTTTCATCTTGTTAATTTTTTTTTTAATATTACTTAAGTATATTAACTATACAGCATAGTACCTACAGAATATTACATACACATTTATAACATAATCAAAATAAACTTTGTATATAAATTTACAATATTTTTAGTTTTCATAAAATACATAAAATAATTTTAAGTTTAATAGGAGATGTTGTAAATAATATTTTTCATAGAAAATAGATAAGATAAACTGAAAAAGATACTTTTTGAATGGACTATATTTAGATTTAATAGATCCCACATTAAATAACAAATTAAAAAAAAAAAAATTATTTTTAATAAATTATAAATTATATAAGAAATTAAAAAGTATATATTGAATAATTTTATTTATGCGAATTATGCAGCCGCTGCTTGAATTTTTTCAAATTATTGTTTATTTAGAATTTCGTATAATAGTTAAAATGGTCAACAATAAGGGAAAAAAAGCCTTACCCAGCATTAACATAATTATTTTTTTGTTATATATGGAAATTTTATTTATTCATTCTAATAAAATTAAATTTTTTGCAAGAAAAGAAAGTTATTTGAAAATTAAATGTACATACATTTCATATAGCTATAGTATATAGTTCATACACTACACATATCCTTATTTTGTTTATTTTTAAAATTCATAACCAAATTTTGTTTATATATATAATATTTTTTTATTTTTTTTTCTGCAAAAATATTTACTAAATTCTTTAACATTATATAATATGGTAGTAAAGGCATCATGTATTTATTCATGTACATAATAATTCTTTATAATTATGGTAATTTTGGCTAATTCCTTCTGCTTATTCAAGCAAAATAAAATAACAACAATAAGACTATTAAAACAATTAAAGTTTTGTAAATAAATATATAGAAAAGAATCATAATAAAAAATATATATATATTTTTTTTAATTTTATTAAAATAATATATTATATGAAATAATAAAAATATTTTATTAAATTTACTTACTAAAAACCTTTTAACTTTGTATATAATATTAGATTAGAATAATTAGGCCATTGAGCATATAGGTATACATATATCTTCAAATCATATGAATATGAACCCTTCAATATGTTAACACAAGTCGAAATATTTTAATTAGTTTTATAATGTCCCAGCATAAGCTTGAAGGACTCTAATAAAGTTCTAACAAGATTAAAATTATTTAGAATTAATGCTTCTGCTAATCTAGAATTAATGCTTTGATATCGGGAGGAAATATATTTACATGTCTTACATCTAAGATCTGTTTTCATTAAGCAAATCGCAAAGATAATACTCACTAAGAAAATTTATAAGGATTGTTTAGTAAATTAAATGAATATGTTGCAGAATTCAATGTTTTTTCTTCAAAATTTTATAATTTAATTTATTTATTTATTATTTATAAATTAAAATTTTTTTTTTAGCTCTGAATCTAACATTATATAAAGAGTACAACAAAAACCAAGAAATAGAAATACAAAAATATTATATTTGTTTTTAATGTGCAAAATTCTTAATGATAAATGTCTTTAATTTTTTCCATTTTCCACACAATTCATTTTATTTTCATTGCTGCCATATAAAAGTCATTGAATATAATTCATAATAATAAATCTCAAGAATCTTTCTTAAGAAAAACAGAATTTCGTGAAGAACAAAAAAAAAAAAAAACAGTTTAACGGCTTGACTCACAAAACTGGTTAAATAATAAATATTAATATTATATAATATAAAAGTAAAATTTCTCTTACGAATGTTGTATGTACACATTTACGTGCATGTACAATCATTGTACATATACATACATTATGATCCTTTTATATTATTAACAAAGTCTCTGAACATGATTCTTCACTGCGAATAGAAGAAACCTTTTTTGAACACTTTTGATCTGTACCTACTTGTGTGTAATTCTAAAGAGGTTGTGTCTGCTTGAAATCCTATCGGAAAAAAGAAATTCAAATACATCCATATACTTATATTCTTGTCTATTATTATATCAAGTCAATGTCTAATCCTCTCAAAAATTAAGTTTCATTCTATAAATCAAAAACAAATCAAAATTAAATCAATATAATATAAAGTATTTTATGAATCTACTTATGTAGATATTTTCTCATATTACAACATTATTATGGTATATTAAAAAAAAAACATATAATATCCAGAAGTATTTAAATATAATACGCGCTAAAAGGAAAAGTGAAACAATTTTTAATTCCGATGTAATAATATCGATATTTAAAAAAAAAAACACAATTCTGTCCTAAAGATCGTAAACAAATTTATTGTGAAAATGAATAGTTCCACCTATTAAATGAAAAACTTAAAATGTAAGAGTTTAACCAATATTATTTTTGTGAATTTGAGGTTTTATTGCTTTTGTTTAATTCCTTTTTTTTTATATCTTATACTCGTTATAAACTTAATACAAATGAATTAATCCCCATTTCACTATTAAAGCACTTTTTCTTCCAACGTCTAGTATTTGTATTGCACACTTTCACTTGTGGAAAAAAAAATTTCTCAGAATAAATTTAATTTTTTATTTTTTTGTTTTGTAAAATTTTCAAACCATTTTCATTCCTGTTTATCTCTTTACAAAAAATAACACAATAAATTGGAAAGTTTTGCTTCCAACAAAGGTTTTTTTTTATTGCTTTCGAGCAATAAAATGTTATAAAACATAAAAAATAAAAAAATTGTATTCCTTTAGACAGTTTATTTTGAAATTTTCCACAGAGATTTTATGTAGATATAGATAGTTGGTGTGTAATCTAAAATGAAACGAAAATGTTAATAAAAATTATATTTACATTTTATTTTCAATAACTAATCAATTTATATGTCTATAAATATCCCACACTAATCATAATAATAATTTAAATAAAAAAGAATAATAAGAGAGTCCTTATTTATCAACATTATTTATCCTTTTTTCTCACATAATTACTACACCACAGAATTACTACACCTCATGCAAAATAATTAGAATTTCTGATATATTTAAACTTCGAACAAAGTATTATTCGATTCAGTTTTGATTTGAACATAATTTTGAATCTATTGAACCAAAAAACTTTATAATCTTAAAAGATATTTTAGCATCATCAATGGCGAGGAAAGCATTAGCAATAGCAAATTAAAAAACAAATCTTTCTTGATAATTGAATGACTGGGATTTTTAGATCAGTAAAAACTAATACTTATTGAAATTGTTGTTATTTTTCCCACGGTTCATCATCAATTAAAAATAAAACTAAAAGTTTAATAATAATGATTTGTTTGTTTTATATTTATTTATTTATTTATTTTATTTTTTATTTAAACAAATAACTCATTTGAATATTTGATTATTTTCAATCAGTTTTGGGTATGGAAATTATTATTGAAAATAAAAAAAAAAAACAATTGATTTTTTTTTTAATATTAATTTATATTTTTATTAAATCTATAAATTGTGAATAAAATAATATAAAAAAAAATCAATAGTATATTGTGAACAAATTCATATCATTTTAATTTACTAATTACGTCATTAATATTTTTTATTTACATACAATTTAATTATTTTATTATAATTATGACCATAAATAAAGGAAATTTAATCAACGATTGAATGAAATTTTTGTTGTCTTAAGTTTTGTTATTGGTTATAAAAAAATTCATTGATTTCAGGACAGGTCGCCTTAAACGAGAGGGTAAAATTTTAGTCTTAATTAAGTTGCTTCAATATTCAAGTTTTTATTTGTAAGAGAATTGGGGTTAATCATAAGATTGAGAATTTATAACCTATACGTATGAGGAAATGTATAGTCAATTGTTTATTGTGGCGTGTTAAAACTATCCGAGAGAAAAGTACAAAATCATTTTTTATGCTTTTATGAATTATTTTTCCTTTTTGAAATATGTACATAATGTGTATGTTGGTGAACATTATTCAATTTGGAAATCACAATTAATATTCTAATATTTCAGTTAAATTTTCTATATCATGAAAAATTCTAAATGATTCAAATGTGCCGAAAAAATTGTAGGCAACTATTTTTCCTATACTAATAAATTTTTATTTTGTTTACCTCATTAAGCTAACTATTTGGAAAAATACTCATAAAATTCCTTATATATATTTGAATCCATTTATTTATTTATTTTTTTATTTCCATTTTCCTTAGGTACTTCCTGGCTAATAGATATAATATCCTTTAACCTTTTCAAATAGAATAAAATTAACATACATTTTACATATTAACACTCACATTATTATTGGAAAAAAAATTATTTTTTTTGTATAATTTATTTTTTAGCTCATCCCTAATCAATTATCGATCGATCTTTTTGTATTTAATTTTTTTTTTGTTTCCACAACCTTGGTGTCTTTACTCCTACGTTTCTAAAAATAAAATAATCCTTAGCACATGATGTATTGATTTTAAAATATATTCTTGTGTCTACATTTTTTAGGAACAATTTCAATATCTATCAGCTATCATATAGATTCCATGTGCAAAAAGATTTCGCGAAAAAAAGTAAAAAAAAAATTTAAAGCAAATTATTTTTACATTTTTGAAAAAGAAAATATGTATAATTGTGTATATGTATGAAACTGGAAAATATATTGCACGATATTGAAGTTTAATTCAAATATGGTTTGAATTTATTTTAAATTTTTTGAACGAAGAATCCATGAATTTTGCTAAAGCTTTATAATTGCTACATTTATATAAAATTTTAAATGTATATAAAATTGTAAATTTATATAAAAATTGTAAATTTTCAAAAGTTCTAAACATTGAATTGAAATTAGCATCATTAACCTTAAACTTTTTTCACCAATGTTTAATTTCTTTTCATAATATTTGTGAAAATGAAAACCTATAATGTTAAATTTTCTGTAAAATTAATTATTGAATAAAATGTAAAATTTCTTAGCAAAAAAATAATTCTATCAAAATTATTCAGTATTTATTCTATTATATATTATATTATTTATATATATATTACATAATATACTTACAAGTGTTTTTCTTTTCTTGTTGATAATTTATTTAATGATTATTTTAATGACACATGAAATAAGATTGTAAGTAACATAAAAACTAAATTGTTATATTTAAAAAAAGGTTGAATGTAATAGTAGTATAATTGCACTTGGGGATAATTATTTTATTTGTAATTAATTAGTGAAAATTTTCTTTCTTCAATCTACGCTATTTATTTAATGAATTAAAATCTAACAATACTCTACTACTCTAACTATATTTTATATTAACACTTATATATTATATTTTATTCTATTTTCTATTCTATCTATATTTATATTCTATTCTATATTATATTCTAGCATTTATTCTTAAAATTAATATTTTCGCATCAAACTTCTATAGCTTTCCAAGACTCTTCTATCATTTCCAATAAAATAGATTTGATAAAATTTCCACGTCCATCCGGAATCTGTAATAAATAAATCGTATAAGCTATCGTATAAGCTATGAAAAAAATTGTCTAAATCTAAAGAAGTCATGATATCATTGGAAATTCTAAAATCTTTGGAAATTTTAAAATCAATATCCAGAAAATTTTTGAAAATTGGCTAATCTTTTATCCTAAATTTAGCATTAAAATATTTTTAGCTTTTATAACAAACAATTTTTAACATAGTCAAATTGAAAAAATTAACCTTTTTTTTATAGCACGTGTATAATGTAGACTTAGGAACTTAAAAAAGACTGATATCTACATTATGTATGTGGGTGAATAATTGAATTAAAAATCATAAAAAAGTTTTTTACTGACTTTTTTTTAAGCTGTAATTGAATTTTTATCATCACATAATAATTTATTCATATGAAAAAAATTAAAAAAGGAAAATTTTCAAAGATCGACTAAATTAGATTTCGCTTTTGTTTAATTTTATTATATTTATTATAAATTATAATGATAAGGATGTTTTCTTTTATATATTTAAGTCATAATTTAATTCAGGGAAATTCATGCCTAAAATGAAATCAGAATGGAAACGTGTCTGCAAAAAAAAAAACGAAAATTTTTAATTAAGAATATTAAATATTATGTTTAGTATCTACAGATATTTATTTTATAGAAAAGTAAGTATTTTTTTTTTTAATGACAACATAAATATTTTAGAAAATAATATTAATCCTATGTATGTCCATTAGAAAATTAACATGAGTGATGATAAAGTTTTAGTTTCTTACCACTATAACTAATAATATGATTATATACATCTACCGACACATACATTTTTTTTTATTTCCACTTGTCACGATTTTTTTTAATTTTTATAAAATGATAACCATAAAGTGAAAATTATATTATGAACTAGGATAGTAACTAAACAAAATTTGATGTGTCATAGGCAAAATATTAACCATTTCCTAACAAAAGCTATATATAAATAAAAAGGCATTGAAGGTTTTTATTCGTTCATTCAAAACAAATAAATGCGAATGATTAGTCACAACCATGACTTAAATATTTTTTCAAGTTTCTTCAATGGACACACTCACTATAATTTTTCATGGAAATCCTTTGACTGTTTAGTTTTCTGTAATCGTCATTTGTCCACTGACTAATCTTCATCAAATTCGTCATTCTTTAACTATAAGGTAAGTGACTGAGATTGCCCATATTTGGGTTTTCAAACGTTCCGAGTCGAACAAGCAGTTCATTAGTCCTCAACATTTTAGTGTCGATAAACGTATACGGATTGAAAATCAAACGATATCGTCAGTTTTTCCTTTTTTAAAGGAAAAGTGTCTAAAAATCTAATTTTAGAAACTTTTTTCATCTGATTAATCTGTCAATTAGAAAAAAAGCTATAGGTAATAATTAAAAGCTTTTTGACATACCTGCTAATTCATGTTCCCAAATAAGACCAATATAAAACTTAGTCGTTCTTATTTTTAAATTTAAAAATATGTATGTACTTATGTACAAAACATAATACTAAAAATTATCATTTTAATTTCAACTGCCATTAAAACTTCAATAAAATAAATTAACGACATTATTTTATTTAATATTATCAGCTTTATGTTTTGATTAAAAATTTTATCATATTTTTCAATGAAAGTTTAATTAACTGGCTTACGATGTCAAAAATTGTAAAGAAGAAATGGTTTTTTATTATGTATAATTATACTAATGTTTTATTCACATATTCATTGTCTGCTGATGAAAATTTTAATTCTATATTATTCTTCGTACCACATTTTTCCCTGTACAAGTATCTAGATGTTTAATATGTTTAAGAGAAAAGTTCATCACAATACAATCATTACAATATCAAATCGTCAAAGATTAATACAAAACATGAAACACTTTAAGGGGTTACTTTAGTAGCATAACTTGTGAAAATACGTATTTATATATTGTAAAACAAAAAAATATTATGTAATATTGAATTTTTGAAGAAAATTTTATAAATTTGTAAGTATTTTACACAAGAAAAATAATTCAAAAAATTTGTAAAAATGAATTTTGTAACATCGTTTCAAATCTTATATTCAAAAATATCCAAATAAAAGTTAAAATATTTGAAATTCAAGACCATAACAAGTAAATTTAAAAGATTTGTTATGAATAATAAAATTTATTGTAAAAGTTAGAACTTTTTTTTTTTTTTATAATTTTAATTTCTGTCCTGCTGTAAAACTTTGTCCATCACTTTTTAAATGGAAAAATTAATATTTATTTTTCAGTTATATAGATAATTTATTGTTAAGTTTCTTATTACGTACTATGCTCATAAGTATTTGTACATGCAAAATAATAGCAAAAGATAAGGGAAATATTCTGATTTCAGACGCAGACTTTAACAAACAATAATGTTCTTTAATCCTTCCGCATTACAAATTTCATTATTTGTTCGTTTAATCTTCAAAACTTTTTGTACAAAAGGGCTGATATTAAATTTTATTCCCATTCTCCACGCAACTTCACGGCAAATTTATTTAAAATGAAGTCGATGAGTCGAATAAGTCAGCCTTTTTGGTAGAAATATTATTTTGGAATTTATTCCCTTCAGCTGTTTCATATAACCACAAACTTACGGACTTCAAATGACCCACAATTTTATCGAATGACATTATCGAAACCTAAACTTACCTATACCTTTTATTTATTTATAAGGTTTCTGGTTTTCTAATAAGGATGTTAATTTTACTCATAATTTATCTTTGAAAAAAAATAAAAATAAATTATCATTATTTTATGCAAATTTTTATAATAAATAAATGTTGTTTACTTTTTTGGAAAAAAAAAAAAAAAAAAAAATAAACAAAAAAAAAATAAATTCCAATAACGCAAATAAAAATAAGAATATCATATAAGGATATTTTGTTTAGGTTTATTTTTGTCAATTCATATTTCATTTATTGCAATTTACAAAAATAATAAAAATAAGTTAAAAACGAGTTTTCCAAAAAACTGAGGTCAGGCCGCATGAAAAAGTATAAAATAACTTTTTCTTCACACACAGAGGTGGACTCAGATTTTTTGATTGGGACGTAAGTGATTTGATTTATGAAGAGAAAGAATATTCAAGATAAATGTCGGCCTGGCCTCAGTTTTTTGGAAAACTCGTTTTTAACTTATTTTTATTTTCTGCTTTTTCACGTTAACTAAATTGTTATTATGTGCTGCATGGATGTTTGAAAACAATTTTATGACTAATCATATCGAGGAAAATTTTTCCGATGATTTTTCGGGTTTTCCATGTAGTTTTCTGCAAAAGCAACTTTATGCAACTCATTTCGCTCTACAACTTTGTCTCAGGTTGCAAAACGCTCAAACGCTTCCTTGGTCGGAAAAACTCCGGAAAAGCGTTTTACATGAATTTTCTTCGATTTTTTCTGCAAGTTTTCACCATTGTCGGAGAGAAAGTAATGATGCCAGTTGATAGGGAACTTGATCCTGCATAATTAAGAAAACTTTTATACTGGAAAATTTTTCGGAAAAGTCGGAAAATTCCGGAAAATTTTTTCGGAAAAATCAGAAAACTTTGCATTTTTCCTAAAACGGATTTATCACTACTCAAATTTGTACCAAATTTTCAAATGATTTTCCCGATTTTCCGGGTTTTCCATGGAAATTTCCGCTTCAAATTTTGATAGCTTCAATTGTCACGCGACATGAACCTTTGTGCCAAATTTCAGCTCGCTGTGATGACGAAAAGTGAATCTACGAGAGTGTCGAAAATAGTAAAGAAATATACAGACAAATTACTTTCCAAGTTAAAAAGAATTGTGTCCTCAAAAAAAAAAAACAAATCAAAATTTATTTTCTTTTTTTTTATTTTTGTTAAAAAAAATTTAGATTTTGTTTCAAATTTAATTGACATATTGTTTATCAGTACCATAAATTGTCAATTCATTGATACTATATTATGTTTATGTACTACGTGTCATTTCAACAACATGCAATTTTTGGTCCCATAATTTTCTCTGTTTGTCGAAAAGATTTCTTTTTTTCGTTAAACTTACGAAAAAATAAAAATATTAAATAGAACATAAAAAGATGGATTGTATGATTATGTAGACGAGAATGTGGTAAGTCAAGTTTTCCCATCCTTTTCATATTTTTATATAAAAATACAAAAAAAAAAATACCTCAAAAATATATTTATTTAGGTATATTTAAAAAATCAAAAAGGGAACAAATTTATTTGCCTAAATACAAATAAATTTTATTTCCGATTGAAATTTCCTTAAAAATCAAAAATGGGAATTATGTAAAAATTCAATTGTAAATAATATATAGGTAGCATATATAGCCATTCTTATTATTCAATTGTTTCTTTAATATTATCAACAAAATGCTTTGAGCTACTTCTATTTTGTAAAATCAAATTTTATATGTACATATAACTGTATAATATATTATGTATATACTTTTGTACTTTAGTTACAATACATATGGGTATTATATGGATAAGTACTTTTATGTTATATGTAGGTATAGGTATAGTAAAATTTTTGTGGAATTTAAAAAGAAAATAAAAAAATATTTATTTTTCAATACCTTTTACCTTTGACGTAATACAACGCTTATCAAACAAGAGATTTTCAATGAATTGGAAATATAAAGAAACGTAGAACTTTGAAATCTTCTTCTTTTTTTTTTTTTTAATATTAAAAAATTCTTTTGGGAAAAATAAAAATTGTTCAATTCCCAACAACGTAATCTGTATTGAGTTTAATAGTTAAGTTTGTTTGGGAAAATTTTACAAAGTAGATATATACCAATTTATATTGCTTGTGTTATAAAATTATGTACATAAAAATGCTAGAAATAAAATTATGAAAACAAAAAATTAAAACAAAAGATAAAAACACATTAATTACAATAAATAGTTATATTTTGTTGTCTAATTGTCGCAAATTTAATTTATTTTTAAGTTTTTTTTATTCAACAAGAATACAAGATTCTTATTTTAAAAGGCTATTTCGAAATCAAAAATTTTTTTAAGTTACATAAAAAGATCCTTGAATTATGTTCTTTCAAATTTTTCGCTATATCAAATAGAAATTTTTAATTCTAAAACAATTTTCAAATCAATTTTAATTTACTTTCGTTTGAAGATTTATGATTGATTAAGCTAGTTGAGCCCAAATGCATTAATTTATACATTTGTACTTAGATATACTTTTATGAAAATTAAAGCCAGATGTGGATACCTTGAATTTTAACGAATGGTTTCTTTCATCTCAATTTTAGGTTCAATCTGTTAATAACTTTATTTAAACTAACTAAAGCTGGTAACTTTTCTTCCGTAACGAAATTATGTTTGTTTTCAGACGAATATTTCACATATTTTATAATATTCATCGCATTTTATTTTGCTCTTAATTTTAAATTTTTTTTTTGCATGAATCTAATTAGTATTCTGTTTTTGTGCTTTAAGCTGAAAACTTTTATATCTGATACAATTAGCTTAAAATTTAAAAACAAATCAAAACTTTTTACTAGAAAGAACTTGTTTTAATTTTTTTTTTTTTTTATTTTTCATTTATACACAAACAATATCCAAATAAAGCTACTTATCCTCTTAACCAGAAAACAAAGTTTTTCGTAAAATAATAACTCATTAAAAAAATTTTAGAAACATTTTTTTTTTTTGGTCTAAATTCGTGTATAGGATTGTATAAAAATTAATGTGATAGATACCACGTATAGATTCGGATATTAACCAGTTGTTGTTTTTTTTTTTAAGTTTGGCAGAATTTTTAAACTTGCAATTTAAAATTTATTAGCCTTTCCTAATTATGATTTTTTTTTAAAGTTCAAACTTTATAATGTTTGCCAACTTGATGCAATATTTTAAACCTTTAAGTTTAAAATATTAATATAGTTGTTGTAACCAGAAGTACATATCTCTTGATTTCCGTAAAAAAACAAATTACAATTTTAAAAAAAAGCCACCTTAACACACTAATTATAGTACGTCCCTTCTTAAGGGTTATAAATTCATATAGTCCCAAAATTATGTTTAAAATCTTTCTTAACTCTGCAGCACCATTTTTTTACATTATTCCAATTTTACTGAAAAAAATAAATCTTTTAATTTTTCTTTATAAATTTATGTAAATTCATAACAATTTGTGTGAAGATAATAATTGAAAAAAAAATAAATAATATCTACTTTATCCAGTTCCTGGAATTTATTGTATAAAATTTCGTCTGAGATTTTAAAATTATATATTGTATATTGTAGTTAAAGAGAAATGCAATTGTTTTTTAATCATAAAGCCGGATTTTGAAAATATTAAATTTTCACAATTCGATTTTGGATTATACTACTTACATATCAATACACTTTTGAACTTAAGTATAATTTCTACATTTCATAATATGTTCATTACATAAAACATCATCTTTGAGATAAACATTTAAAGCTACTTAAAAATTGTTTTCTGTTGAATTTTCTGAAAATTCAAGAATTTCAATTATATGTATATACTTATAATTTTTGAAAGAGTTTAAAATGACATACAATCTACACATATATACATAGATAAGTACGGTTAGCATTATTTCCTGTTTGTAATGTAATCAAAAAGATTTAAAAAAAAAAATAAGTCATCTTTAGACATAACGAACAATGGGAAAAACTGTTTTAAAAACGACATGTTTAATGATTTTTTTTTTTTTGTATTTTTATCAAGAAATGGAACAACAAGAACACACATATTTTCTTTTATTTACCTAAAATTAATGGTATTTTCGATAAAGTCAATAAACATTTTTTTTTTTTTTTAACCTGTAATGAATACATCTTTAGGGATTTTTCATGAAGTCTGTACTTTTTTTTTTCTCTTCTAATGTTAATATCATTAATATCATCCCTTATAGGTATTCCGGTATTGAAAAAAAAGGTCATGACTTAAAAATAAATAAAAAATGTAAATGTAATCAAAAAAAAATTTTTTTTAATTTTTCTTGCTTATCATAATGAATAAACAATGAAAAAACAAATTCAAAAATTTACTTTTTATGCGATTTGACTTTAACCTTCTAGAAACATATTTGAATTTTGCGATTATTTTTTATTTCAAATTAATAATTTAAGAATTTAGAAAAAGCATCAAAATAGATTTCTTTTGTTGGCAAAAAAATTATAGAAACAATTATACAAATTCGTAAACTAATTATATAGGTAGTTTCCTGTTATCTCTCTGACCGTAGTTTTCCTGTTGTATTTCGTAGATTTACAATGAAATACTCACTTTCTTCTAACATAGGCAGATTTAAAGCAATGCAATTAAAACGAAATATTTAAGATTATTTTATATACAGCTACAGAACATTTCATTCTAAGAAGTTATTTTTACATAATTATTTTATATAAGTTGAGATTTTTTTGTTCTAATCTTATCTGATTATCTTTATTTACCATAAGCAAAATATAAATAAATAATTAGGAAATAAACAAATAATAAAAATATTCTAATTAATTTTAATACCCCAAGAAATGTCACTTTGATATTATAAGAATGAACAGAAAATCTCTTTAACATTAATTATCTTGATAAAAGATATTAAATTTATTTTTAGGTTGGGATTACTATAAACTATTAAGACATCCGAAATATAGATTAGGTACTCTGTAAACCAAAATTGACCAGAGCCTATTTGTAGCCACTAGAAGACAGTTTGAATTCTAGCTTCCAAAATTTACTTGGATTGCAATTAAAATACTAAACTCGGTTCCTAGTGGAATTCTAGATAGATAGATACTTCCGTTAATTTAAGATTGATCTAGTTTATTAAATTTAACTAATCAAACTAAAAGCTATAGTCTCAATAATTGAAATCTAGCGGGGAGAAAATAATCAAAACTGATATCTAGTATCAATAATTGAAGTCTAGCAAGGAGAAATAGATAATAATTCCAGAAACTAGGTTTTAATAATTTTTAAAATTTGCCTACAACTTTTTTAAAACTATATTTAAAGTTTAAAACAAAATTCAAAATATTTACAAATATGATAATTAATTTGGTAAATTGCTAAAATAAAAATTACATAAACGAAGCAAATTTCTCTGTGAGTAGATGCAAATCTTAATGCAGAATAACCCACTTAAGGATTATTCTTTGTTCTTTGTGTAACTTTAAGAACAGTTCTTTTTCTACTATATAAATTCACCTACAGCTTATAAAATTTAATATTCTAATGTTTTTCATTTTCATTTTCGTTTTTTTTTTTATTTTAACATTTTCTTAATAGCTGGATTTATTTATTTTTTTTCCTTTTACATACATTTCTAAGAATTTCCTTTATATAGGTTCCAGTGAATACTTATGCCTAAAGCTTATATTTTAATGCTAAAAAAATATATAAAATAAATCAAAGAATCAATAAATCAAATTTCATAGAATATAAATATATTTATTTATATTTTTTTTATTTTAAATGTTGGTAAGATTTATACAGTTAATACCTACAAATAAATAAATATTGCCATGAAGAATTCGACATTATATATATACTTTTACTTTTTATTTTATTTATTTTAAGAATTAAAAAAGATATATATTTGTTAAATTTTTAAATTTGGTATAGACAAAAAAAAACATGGCACTTACTTATAATCTTCAGATTTACATAAATAACTAATTAATTTTGTAAATATTACTTAATTTTAAAAATGAAATAATATTTACTTCAATTATATAATGTTATGAAAATGTATATGGAATTATGCTCCATGGTTACGTATTCAACTCAAAAATTAAAAATTTTAAAATAATATTCTTATGTTATACAAAAGAAGAATACCACTTCAAGCAATTGTATTTCTAAGCATCCAACCAAATATCGAAAATTTTTATGCTAGAAATATTTTTCCAGTAAAAGAATGACATAATCAAAAATAAAATTATATGAAATAGTTTCAAACATTCCGTTGATTTTTCATAGTTTTTATATTGATTCTTCAATCAGATATTTTGAAATAGAGATATATTGAAAGAAAAGTTTTAAATATAACATCAATGCTTTTCGATTTTTCTAAAATCACGTTGATTTTTATTTTTTTTCAAATTTTTGTATTTTGCCAAAATGAGAATTTAAATTTAAAATGACAAAACAATTTTTTTTATACCTACATATAGAATTTTTGTAAATGCAAAAATGTAAATTAAAAACAAAAAAAAAAAGATTTCTATTTTTGTCAATTTTATTTTATCATTAACGCAACATTATGTATACACAAAATTATAAGAACAATGTGCAAATATTGTGTTTTTTAAACACTTTTATTTGCGTTGAAATATGTCACATACTATCATTCTGAGTTTCCTTGCACAGTAAATTTTCTCAAAATTAATGTAATAAATTATTTTTCAATTATCTAATTGAAATAATTAATAATATATAAAAATTCATAGCAGCGGAGGTTAATTATTTAATAATTATGTTCCAGAAATGTTTTCGCAAACTAAAGATTTTATATAATAAAATTAATGACACAATAAATAAAACGTTAATTTTTTTATAATGAATTTTCTTCTTTTTGTTGTTAATGTTTTATTGTTAATTTAAAAAATTTAAATTTTGCAAGAAAAATTACATTTTTTTTTTATACTATAGTTACCAAATCACTAGGTGGGATATCTTTTATACTTAAAGAAGTATGGATTTGGTAAGGAGGATAGGAAGTTTAGACGAGATTAAAAAGTGGGACAGTCAGTAGGTAATCATTTACACTCTTCTTAAAGCGGCGCAAGTCGTAAGTCAAACGTCCGCCAGCAGTTAGAAATAATTTTGAAGGAAGAACATTCCACATTCTCGAGGTGCGAACTGAAAACGAATCTCCGAAGCTCGTTCTATCACATCTGGGAATTTTGACGAAATACGAGTGTGACGTTGAGGCGGAACGTGTTTGGCGTGAAAATACTTGAAGTTGAGGAAGTAGGGCTTTCACTTCCAGGGAATCCGTTCCAACAAAATGTTTATAAAAAATGGAAAAGTTACATGCTTTAAAAAATTGACAATTTTTCCTTAAATGCTAGCTTTGATGTTTAATAATAAATCAATTTCTTCATCGAAAATATATTCAAAATTCTATTAAGCTTTGTACAAAACATCCCAATATTTAAATATGAAAAAGCATTCTATGATAACTTGGACGCATTATTCTGCGTTCCTCCACAAAAAAAATCCCTGCATTTTCCTTCTCAATGGAAAATTTGGATCAATAGAACTTAACACAAAATCAGGTGTATAAAAACCTTTGTGAATAAGCGCTAATGGTTACAATACGCTAAAATAAATACTAAAATTGAAGAATTTTTTTTAATATTTTCATAGCATTAAATTTAACAATATAAATGTTCAATGAAGAAAAGCAAATTTAATTTTATTCAAATATTTTTATACAAAAAAAAAAAAAAATTCCAAAAATATCTGGAATATTAACGGCGATTACACTTTTTTTTCTACCAAAAAAATAATCATAAATTTTTCCGAACCATTTTATGTATATTATAATGGCACTGAGAAATATTTTTTTTATATTGATTTTATTACTTAAAAGGTACCTACCTATACGTGAGAAAATTTTTCCCTTTTAAAAGCGATTAACAAAAAATATAAATAAAAATATATAAAAAAAAAATTCTGTTATTAATAAACTTTTCTATGTAATTTAGTAACGTGGGAAGAAACAGATAAAGCTCTATATTTTGTCCATGGAGTAATAAATAAAATCTCCACCAATAATTTATTGAATTTGTAATCACAATACTGAGTTTCTATAAGAAATCCTATCAACTTATAATTGAGAGGTACGAATCAATTTTTCTATAAAGAAGCATAATATTTTTGTGAATCGCTATCAAAACTAACAATATAAGAATAACAATTAAAATTTGACTACATTCAGAGAATCCAAACGTCAACTGCTTTATTGGCAATTTCTTTATCCATAAAATTCATTGAAGATATATCTGCTTGATGTTAAGGCAAACCATAAGTCGTCTTCTAATAATAAATCGTAACAGAATCATACAAAAAAAAAAGTCATTGATCAAAAATGCATTCGAGCCATTTCTAGAGCACAACCATTATAAATTCATGAAATAAAACTTTCAAAAAAAAAAACACACACACACCATATTAAACATACAAAAATATTTTATATAATTACTGAAACCAAAGAAAAATGTTCGTGTTGGAAAAATCAAAAAGTTTAATAATAATGAAATAAACAAAAATCTTTTTGAAAAAACATCATGCACGTTCGTTATTCAATTTTATAAAATTTTTAATTAGATACTTTGTACAAAATTCTTTTATTATTATCACCCATGTTAATGTTATTGAAAGTTTGTTTAAGTTAAATTTTTAACAACATTGCAAATAATTTACAAAAATATATAAACATATATATATATATATATTTTTTTAAATTTTATAATGAAATTATGTTGTTCTTTTATGTTAAGTTCTACACCAAATAAACAAGAATATATTTTTGTGTTTTATTAACATTTTTTTCCTATTGAAGTATTAATTAAAAATTAAAGACAAAACTTTCAATTATCGATAAAAGAAAATAAAAAATATCTTTTTTTCAAAAATATCTTTTTAACAAAAAATTCTTAACGCATCATACAAATCAAAAATATTTCAAGCATTTTATTAAAATATATGCATTATGTTCAAAAATAATTATGTAACTGTTTGTAAAAAAATTATAACTATTTCAATACATTTTAAATATATATTAGATTTTGCATTCACATTTTATATAAATGCATACAGAATAAACTATACATAGGCATACATACACATAACAATTTGATTATTTAAATTCACAAAAATTATGTAAGTATATTACATATATGTAATTATATGTTAAAATTTCCATTGAAAATTTTAATGATCCGGAAAAGTTAATTTTCAAATCATTATTGTTCTATTATAATAATAACTTTTTTTTTTGTCGTGATAAAAAATCAAATAATTACAGCATTTTATATTAATGATTAAGTTTGAATCCGCACTTAACAACATTGGAGATTATTAATTTAAATGGGAACTTAAATTACTTAGCGGATAATTTTTTGTTTTTGTATGGCTTTAAGTAAATTCAGGGAAGTGGTAAATTTCATTAAACTACTTAGAAAAATTCACACGGCAACCTGAAGATCCAATTTATTTCGACTAACAGTAATGTATAGTAATATAGTTATAATTTGGGTTCTAGGTTATAGACACTAGTTTTATTTTAAATTTTAAATAATTATGTCAATAAAAATGTTTTTTCGAAAATGTGGTTAAAACATAAAATGTTATTTCTATTCATAAGTGTAACTTTCCTATATTACAAAAAGTAAAAGGGCAAGATAAAAAGATTCTCAAGCACATTATGCCAAATAATTAGACTTTATAACCATCTTTAGTTCGAATTTATGGTCCTTTCAAAACGTTTTCTAAACTTTTAAAACCTTTTGGAAGAATAATGTCAACTTTTTTTTTTCTTATTAAAGTTACCAAATCACTAGGTGGGATACCTTTTATACTTAAAAGTATGGATTTGGTAATGGGGACAGGAAGTTTAGACGGGATTAAAAAGTGGGACAGTTGGGAGGTAATCATTTACACTCTTCTTAAAGCGGCGCAAGTCGTAAATTAAACGTCCGCCAGCTGTTGGGAACAATTTTGATCGAACAGAACCTATGCTATAGGCTTTCAGGTCGGATTTTTACATGAAATTGATTGTGGAAGTAACATGTTGATCTAGTTACAAAACAAACATATTAATAAAAACTAAATGTTTAAAAATTTACCATTTAAAATTTAAAAACAATTTCAAGAAATTTTTTTTAAAAAACATTTTATTGAAAAAATTTTACATTTCCAAAAAATATTTTGTGATCAAATACTTATTATTTATAATTATTTTTTTTTTTAATTTATTGACGTAACTATAGTAATTTATCTTTTTAGTAAATAAAACAATTGGTTTCTATGACAAAGGTTCCTTTGTCGGCCATAATGAAAAAAATAATATAGTATTAAGAAAGTCTTAATAGAACTAATACCGTCACTCTAATTACAAATCGATTCAAACCATCAAACCCAAAAAAAATTAAAGATGATGAGATTTAAATAACTTTTTAAATCGATAAAAGCTTTCAAACCCCCAATCGTCCACATAAAACTCAAGATTTGCATGCGGTAACAATTTTTCCTATGCGTCTTTCAATTTAGTGGTTTTTCAGCATTCTTTCCAAATTAGTTTTTTTTAATTTATATCTTGAGTTACGCAATCACGGATTTTTGTTTTTTCTTAAATTAGAAAATATGAATTGATATAGTGTACTATTACTAGTACAATATATTGAACGAAAATGTGCCAAACAAAAAAAACAAAATTATACCTAATTAGTTAGATTTTACTTCAACTTTCAATAGACAAACAATGGAAAGAATCTTTGACATCAGGATAGCAATTATTGCAATTTTCTTTCAAAAAAAAGAAAATAAAATACAAAAAAGTACATTTATTTCTTGTTATAAGAAATTTCTGCTTTTGACATGAATGAAAAACAAAAAGCTGTATTGAAGCGGAAACAAATATGTTCAATTAAAAAAAAAAATATTAAATGAAAATATTTTTCGACTTCACCCTTCGTTAATTAAAATAAAAATTGTAAAAAAAAAAACTAAAAATAAAATGATGAAAGTTAATTATTCGATCGATTCACGATTCCTTCTTTCATCATTTTATCAGTTATTTATTTATATTTAAATTCATGTCGAACTATGAATTATGAATTTCTTAAAGAAAATTTGCAATGTAATTTAATTTCCACACAATTTTTTACGATGATAATTTAAATTCAAATAGTTCATAATTAATTTTTAGTTTTAAAAAAACGTATACATAAATGCAATGTAGTTGTAAAAACATTAAATATATATTCCTTGTTCCATGTAGTTCCACTTAGTTAATAAGAAAATCATAATATTTAAATACGAGCAGAAAGCGCCCTTTTAAATTTATATTTGAATTTCACCCTATCCAATTTTATAATCCATTCTTAACTACTGACGTGACTTTACACGATCTCGTTTATGCATCATTCTTGCTATTCATTCAAAATTCATTCAAAATTCATTCACAATTTGAAATTAAACATAAAGGTTTGTTTTAATAATTTAATTAATAATTTAATATTATTTTATTTTAATTTTTAATATATATTATAATTAGTTTAACGTAAGAATTTATTATATCTATATATACGAAATTTTTAATAACAGGAACAATTGTTAATCACAAGGATAATGGGAAAAATTTGTTTTTAATTAATGTAGGTGAAAACAATTCTTTTTTTTTGCTTGTTTTATTTATGATCCAAAAATTAATAAATTTTCTCGTGAAGCTTAAAATTTTTTTATAAAGGGAAAAGAGCCAATGAATGGAAATTGAAAAATGTACATAAAATATTTTTTATGTTAATTTATTACACTATTTTTCACAGTTTTTGTGTACACCATTAAATATTAAAATTATTAAAGATACGTGAACAATTTTTCTAATTATTCACAAAGAATATATTAATAACTCAAATAAGGAAAAAGTAGGTAATCATTTTTCTGAAGTGGTTTATGTAATTTTATGTTGTTAAGGAAATCTACAGCTACAACTATAAATATTTATGTAACTTTTGATTCAAACCTTTAAATTAGAAACTATAATAATGGAATGTATCTTGTATAGAAGATATATGCTATCGTATTTAAACATAACTTTGACTATTATATTACTTTCAATCGTAAATAAAAATTATGTAGAAACTGCTCAAATAAAGATTTTGAATGATCTATAGCATACTTGGCCAAACTGCGGCTCTCGTTCTTCTTCACTAAGGCTCTAGCCACTCTCGAAAAAATATTGTTAAAAATTGATTTTAAAAATACGATTTAAAAAAAAACGTTTTCTTATGTAATGTATTGGTTGTCATATAATTTTTCTTTATAAATAAACATGCTTGCGAATTGTTTTAAATAAATTATGTATGAAAATAAAGATAAATGAAATTGACAATAAAGACAGTTTACATATCGTCGGTCTCGTTTGTCCTAATATTAAAGAAAAATTATAAAAAAACTAAAATTTTAATATGTTCAAAGTTAGAAGTCGAAAGCTCATAAATTATCCGTCAGACTATTTCTATTTTCCGAAAGTACCAAAACGTACTAAAAAAAATTCAAAAAAAATTTTCTCAAAAGTATGTTTTTGCAGTTTCGTGATTTTTACATGAGACCGACGATATTTAAAACAATTTCTATTTGCGGCTCTCGACAATTCTGATTTTTGTAATTTCGGCTCCTGTCGGGATAAAGTCTGGCCACCCCTGATCTATAGGTATTAGGGATATTTGATATCATAATAAAACATTAGAGTCTCCACATATCTCAAAAAAATAAAAATTAAACTTAAGGGACGTATCAGTTTTCTAACTTGCAAATCTTTGTATAGATTTTTATTTTTATTCGCAAAATTATTATTTCCAAAAATAAAGCCCCAAAAAACGTTCTACAACTATATTGAATTTATTATTCCATATTATGGTTTTAAATTTAATGCGTATTTTATACTTTAAGAAAACAGAGAATATTCCATGAATATGAATTCAAATTAATTTTCTCATATATGCTGGAATGGAAAATTATAATAATAATATAAGAAATACTTTATGTTTTCTTTTAAGTTTATTTTATTTCACATTGACATTATTATCGTTGGTTAAATTTTATCTTTTTTGTTATTTCTTTTTTATTTTTTATTTTTTTTTGTGATAAATTTTCAATATTTTCTTGCTCCAAATTTTCTGTTTATTTTTGTTTAGGTTTTTACCATATATTGATCAAAAATTAAAACAAATGAAAAAAAAAGGAATTTTCAAAGCGATTCTAGCGAAAATTAGAATTTTAAATGGAAATCAAATATTTATTTTTTTTAAAATTATTTATTGTTTAAAATTATTTTACAATAACTATCACAAGCATATATTGAATATATCGACACATTTTATACAATCGCTGATGCAAATAAGGTTCAACTCTGTTCGAAGCAACAAGATTGCATGGACCAGATGTTTTAATTTGGACTCCATTTTTAGCTACCTTCCCAACAAAAATAAAAAAAGACTATACGTTTTCATTATACGTTCGCCCTCCTGTGCGTCCTCCTCGAAAATACTTGTGACTAATTAACCAATAATTCGATTTCAATTTTTTGAATGCCAGAATATGCCCAATAAAATTTATATTATGATTTTCATATAAAATTTATATATTTTACATTTTTTTAGAGATTTAATTGATAGTATTCAACAGACAGATGTCGATAAGAGGAACTTAAAAAATATTTAGACCCTGTCTAGGGTCGTGAATTCGATATTAACTGTGATATATGTAATTTGTACATATGACTAGATGGTATTCGTATATGATATAGAAGGAATTTAAAAAATATTTCTAGTTTCCCGAATGCAACGAATGTATCTTGAAACCAAAGTATCTTATTCTTAATTTATGATGTGATGTTCAATAGTTATTTGTTCATAATTATTAATAATTTACAAATATTATTTTAAATTAATTATGAGTTTTGTTCATCAACCTTTGAAAATCAACTAGAAGTTTTTCAATCTCAAAAATTTCCAATTTGAAAACTTGTTTCTTTCAAAAGAAAATGATATTCGCTGATACTATGGAAATTAAGATAACTTACAATTTTCCATTAACTCAGTAATGGATTTTACAGCAATTCTTTATTATTTTTATACACAAGATTTTTTTTGTGTAAGCAATGAATGATTTTAAGAGGGTATCATTTTCTTTAGAAATGTTTTTCATTGAAAAAAATATAAGAGAAGAAATTTTAGATATTTATTTTTACATAAATATTCATCATCATACATAAATCTATACAATAGCATGTTATTTTGTTATATATGTATGTGATTTAGTTTAATGTTATAATTATTTATTTAAAAATAATTGATGTCTTTTTCATTGTTTTATGAATAATATTTTTAAAATATGAAAAAAAAGAATGTTTTTTTTTTAATATTAAACTTTACTTTGTACATTATTTTTAATTTCTTATTTTATCGTAGTAGTTGACTTTTCTATTGTTAGCGAAATAAAACCGCACTAAACCAACTAAACCTGTTTATTACATTATTAATCTAATTTAATATTATGCATGAAGAAACTGAATTTGGAAAGACCGACACCATTTCTCATGAATTTCATTTTATCACTCTATAATTGGATGATCAAAATTCTTAACCAAAATGTTTATGAAAATATCAAAAATTTGTTGGCAAAATTTTATAATTTTCATAGTACGGTTATATGTTTTTTTGCAAAAATTCATAAAAAAACGCTCAATTATCAAAATTAATTTGGGAATTAGAAAATCAAGCTATGTTCAAAATATTATAAACAATTTTCATTATTTGTCATGAAAAATATTTTTGCAATTATAAAATACTAGTTTATTTATTTCTAAGAATAACATAAAATTATGTTAAGATACAATTGGGAAATTAAAAATTCATTTGTACAAAAATTCAAAATTTTCAATTTTGTAATTTTAATTACAAAATTTAAAAATTATTATTAACTATTTTAATGCATAATTTTAGCTTCATGTAAAACATTATTTATTTCTAGTTGTTTAATACACGTATATTGTGTCCATGATCTGAATTTAATTTTATCTGTTATATATATAATACTAACTAAACACATAAACACATACCTACAAAATATTTTGAAGCATATAAAAGGTCAAACATATATTTTATGAAATTTTTAAAATAACTATTGTTAAGCTTACTTTATTGTTTATGTATGTGCAATTAATGTTTCAAGATAGTTAAAATATTATTTCCATTCAATGAATACTTATTATTTCCATTCCAAATACGTTATTATGTATAAGAAAAAAAAAGTAATACAAAAAATATTTTTATACATTATTTTCTAGGTTTTAATGTTTCTATATTTTTAATAACATTTCATTGTTATGGTTTAAATTTACAACATCTTTAGGTTAATATTTTATACAGACTATATGATTGTTTCCGGATATAGTGAGTTACTTGTTCTTGGTTAGTTCTTTTCTTTTAAAAAAGGATTTTTTAAAGTAAAAATTAGCCTCTTTTAGTTCATATCGCAAAAATAGTTGTTCAAACTTTTTTTTTCTTTTTTGTTAAAAATATTAATATCATGTTGTACAAGTATCTACATATAAGATAAATTCATGTAAAAAGAATGTTTATAAGAATCACAGCATGTAAATATTTCGTTTTTTTTTACATGTTCTGTAAAACTATATTTTTCCTTTATAAGAAGATTTAACATAACATTGCACAGGGAAGAAAATTTAATATAAAATAAAAAAGGTAACCACAACTTTATATTGGGTTTTTTATTTTTTTTATTTTTTGGTTACATTTATAATACCACGAAAAAATTAAAGTTTTACTTTAGTGTGAACATTTTCATCGGTGAAAGATAACTGCTACTTTTATTGACCAATTCAATCTTATTTATATTGATTAACTAAGAGTTTACTAATATTAAAAATAAAGGGTAGAAAAAAACCGCAATGTAAATTGTAAGTTTTTTTAACACTATACTAATTTCAGTTCAATTCCATCCATAAAATTATATAGTATACTATACTATAATATGGTAACACACCTGTAGGTGGCACAAAACTAAAAATACAAATGAATATATTCACATTTTTTTATTTTTTATTTAATTTTTTAATTATAGATTTAGCATCATTATTTTGACGTGCTGTAGTAAGTATTTTTTATTTCTAGTGGCAAGTTGTATTATTTTAATTTTGTTCATAAATTTTATCTATATTGTAATTGATTTAATATTGCGGCGGGCATATTCAAGATATTTTTAATCATTATTCAAAAAAATAAGTATTATTTTATTTACATTAATTTGTTTAATTAAAGTTTTTTTTTCTAAAAAAAAATCTTGTTTTCTATAATTTTTTTTATTTAATTTACTGTTTTTCTTAGTACGAAAAATTTATTTCACAATGTCTTGCGGCTATGTATGAAAATTAGAAAATAAATTATTTTCTTCGAAAGGAAGCTGTAATTGAGTGATAAATATTTTCTAGAATCAAATATATATATAAAGAAATTGAATTCTTGCAAAAAAGATTTATAATTTGATAAAAATATTAGATATATAAATAATGTTTTTCAACATAAGCTGTAAATATAATATAGTGAAAAAAAAAATAAAATCAAAAAGTATTTTATTCGATGAATTCTAAAAATAGAATAAAAAACAAATAATAATATTGAAAACAAAAAAGGGCGAATTTAAAAGTTTATCTGCCGGCTATATGGTTACTATTTTAATGATTATAATATATAATATCAAAACAATTTTTATTCAGATAAGTCCGATAATTTGAAGTATTACTTTTGACATATTGAAGAGCAAATAACTAGCTTAGTTAGCTTTTTAAATTTTTAAAATTATAGAATTTTTCAGCCGATGGCACGAAGGTAGATTAGAAATTCCAAACTTCAAAAAAAGATATATAATCTGTGATGATTCACATACATGTAAATATATACACCTAATAAGTAATTTTATATATATTCCAGTTTTTGTGTGTACAATTGTACATATATACTAGTGCCAATTACATTTTTAAATGTATGCGCTGAAAATAAAACACTTAAATTTGATCTGAAAATATCTTTTTTCGATAAGAATTTTTAACTTTTTCTCCTCTATACAATACAACATATTAAAACGAACATTTCTTTTTTTGTTTTTTTTTATTTATCACTATAGGATAAAGCAAAATAATAAATCTTTTCATATTTGGAATTTAAAAAAAAAAACACTCGTATTTTATCCTTTTCGTATGCAAATATGTATTTCTTATTTATTTGTTTTTTTTTTTTGTTTCTTCATTTATTTTAACTTTATTCGAAAACATTCGTTCAATTGTATTCACTATCCAGGGAAAAATAAAATTGGAAAAGAATTTTCAATACAAATATTTTAAAAATGTAAGTTCTAATTCAGTTGACAATGAACAATAAAATTTTTTTTTTTTTGTATTTAAACTTATCTCTAATAGGTATCATAGGTAAAATTGAAAGCTAATCCCTAAACTCTTAAAATCCGTAGTTTTTGACACAAAAATAGAGTTAATGATGCCATTCTAAGATTCTAACGTAATCATGTCGGCACGAAAAATCATCATTTATTTGCAAAATCACGAAGCCCATGCTTTTAAACCATACAAACAAATTTTGGCGTTATTGTTTATAGTTTATATCGTTATATATTAATAAATTTATACTATGATGACATTTGAACCTGTATATTATCTTTTTACTTTACTGAAACTTTAAATTTAGTACAACATTTTACATAAACTTTTTAAATAAATCGAAGTTCTTCTCAAACATAAATTTTGATGACATACACTCATTCTTGTTTTATAGTCAAAATTTTATATAATTTAATGATAATTTTATTTTAAATCAAAAAAAAAAAATAATTATTTTAATCCTATTAAGTGAATATATTATTTACCATAAAATATGTTTCCTTTTAATCAAAAATTTTAATTTTAACCCTTTTTTCATTATAAAAGTACACATAAAAACATTATTTTGTCAAAACTTTCGGCTAATAGAGAGAGAGCATAAGTTTGATGATATAAAATAAAAGCCTTGAAAACCGCTGAATTAAAAAACGAGATATTAAACATATTTATTTATTTTATTTAAAAACAATTTTCCAACATTAAAAGTGAAAACTTTATATATATAAAAAAAAAAAATAAGAATTAGTATGCCCAAAAAAAATATAATTATATTTTTTCTCTTTTAATGATTAAAATATGAACAAAAATATAATTGAATTTTCTTTTTAATTACTTTGTCGTTTCGTAAATTAATTGGATCAAAGTAAAAAGTTTTGAAAATTTGAGATTATATAATTTAATTAAACGAATACAAAATTTTTGTTTAAAGTCATCATGACTTCATTTATAAAATAAAAAAAATAAAAAATTATTATTGTATATACAATTTCTTATAGGTATGGCAAAAATAAAAATATTTTCTTTTATTGAAAGTGTATTGAAAAATTTTTGTCTTGTGCTGAAAATAAAATATTTATTTACAATTATAGCTTGCGATTTTTATAAATATATTTTTGTATAAATATTCAAAATATTCAAAATATTTATCATAGGGATGATTCGCCAGAACGGCATGGTAATTTTCTCACAAAATTATACTGTTTTGTGACGAGTATTATTCGAATCTCAGATACTTTAAAATCAAAAATATTCAATTTTTAAAATTTATTCTCAATTATATGATTTTGAAAAAGGAATTAATTTCGAAATAAAATCTTCCACCTTTGGAAAATTTTAATAACGATTTCGCAATAAAAACAAAACTCTTAACATTCAAATGTCAATTTCGTTGATGTTTGGTATTTAGAAAATATATATTTTTTTTGATTTTTATATAGGATCAAAGTTTGATTTTTCAATATTTATTTCATGATTTCTGATATACAAATAGTTTGATTTCACTTCTTTTTTTTTCCCTATTTTTTCTTTTGTATGAAATTCATAAAAAAAAAGAATTTTCTTTGTCAATAAAATTTTCAATTTACTAGTTCTATATAACATCATTCTTGTTAGTACATTGAGAAAATAATGAAAACAGTATGAGTTCATAAGAAGAAAGGAAAAAATGTGAAAAAAAAACCATAGTTAACGAACAACAAATATATATGTATATACATATATAATATATATATGTATATTGAAAATTTCATTATATTTTCTTGATCAGAGATTAAATTTTAATCAACGCAACTTATTTTTTCGACAGCTAATAAAATTCTATTATTTACTGCAATGCTAGATAAAAAGATATACATTTTTTTTAAGATTCTATAATCCAAAAAGGTAAAGAAAAGATATATATTAAAAAAAAAAGTCAATAATCTTTCACGAAGAAAATATAAAATAAAATTTCTAACTTTTATTCGCATTAGGTTTTTTTTTTTTTTGTATAAAAATGAGTTGAAAAAAGAAAGAATTTTCTTACGGATATTAGAAGGTCAAAATTTTAAGAAAATTTTGAAAATTTCTATAAATTAGTTCTATGTTTGAATCGAAATTGATTTGAGGATGATCAAATTAAAAAAAAAAAAAAATTTTGAAAAAGGTTTCAATATTTTTTTTGAAAAGAAAACAACACTGTCTCGCCGCAATATATAGCAAACTTCTGTGTGACCCATATGGTACTTTTGACAATAAACGGCAAACGGCTAATAAAATATTGTTGTAAGTTCTTAGAAATAACATTAAAAACTGATTTTTTTTTTTTAATAAACAATTATATTATCCTCAATAAAAGAAATATCAAGTATTATCATTGTATAAAATAATCAATGAATATTTGAAGCATTTAATTTTGAAGAAAAGATAAAATTTTATGGTATTTGTTTTCGCCTGTCAGTGGGTCTATTGACTTCATCATTGTTTTTCAAAACACTTATAATCCTATTGAAAATAAGTAGGTACTAAAATTTTTTGATTATTTTATGTTTATAATCAATTTTGTTTTTATGAGCCTATTTAGAAATTGTATTAAAACTTTTTGAAAAAAAAAAAAAAAAAAAAAATTTGATAAACTTATAAGAAGAAATATTTAAATAAATAAATAAAATAAGCAATTGATTATAGATATTTGTACAGATATAGTAGCAACATATACATAATTCTGTTAGTGTTACGATAGCTTAACGCAATTAGAATTTTATTGCCTTCTTTTTTTTTTTGGAAAATTTAACTTCTTGATCCTGAAAAAATGTGAAGGACTGAAAAATGCATATAAGTTGTTAGAAATTATTTTTTTTTACCTGACTATACAGCTATTCCTCGACTTACAACAGAGATAGATCCCTCGACATTCGTCGTAATTTAATTTAATCGTAAAATATTGTCTCCACTTCAGGTTCAGTGTTAAACTTGTTTAAAACTACAAGCGTTTACATTACAAATTCTATGTTTACTTTGACATGACGAAAAAAAAATTGTCTGTAAACTTTTAATATTATATTTTGCTTTCAAATATTTTTATTATATTTTGCTTTCAAATATTTTTATTTACATATTTTTGACAACCGGTTGATTCTTGTATTTTTTTTTCCAATTTTTTATTCATGCAACAAAAAGTGTGCGATATTGAGTGAAAATTTCTTAAAAAATTGTGAATTTGTTTGGATGGCACCCCTAAATTTTAGTAGTTTTGGACAAAACTTATTACAAACAACTTCAAATTTTTATATGGACAAAACTACTTTAAACGAAGAACGAAACAACTTTCCTGTGTAAAACACGTTTCACACTGAAGTGGAGACAGCACTTAAGACGAATTTAATACAAATTACATCAGTAAAAAAAATATGCTATAATTTATAATTACAAAATCTATGTTTTTTATGACTTATGACAATGAATAATGATTTGGAAAAGGGTTAATCAAACAATGATTACAACCCTTATTACAAAACCAATAATAATCCTTGCATTAAAAATAAAAATTAAAGTATTTCACTGTTAATTGCTTAAATTTTGTTAGCTATAAAATGTTATATTTTTATTTACATACATTTTTATAATGATATGTAATGCATTGTGTTCCGTTTCAATTTATGATTAATATTATATACGTTTGTATTATAGTAAACGACATTTCAACATGAAAAATTGTACATTTTATAATAAGTGAATTATGCAAATAATTTTCGATGTGCAATTTCGATTTAACAAAAAAAAACTTTTTTTTGAGGCCACAATTATTATTAACTCGTACACGAATTTGTCTGTTTATATATTTCTTTACTATTTTCGACACTCTCGTAGACCCACTTTTCGTCATCACAGCGAGCTGAAATTTGGCACACAGGTTCATGTCGCGTGACAATTGAATCTATCAAAATTTGAACCGGAAATTTCCATGGGAAACCCGGAAAATCGGGTAAAATCATTTGAAAATTTGGTACAAATTTGATTAGTGATAAATCTGTTTCAGGAAAAATGCAAAGTTTTCTGATTTTTCCGAAGAAATTTTCCGGAATTTTTCGACTTTTCCGGAAAATTTTCCGGTAAAAAAGTTTTCTAAATTATGCAGGATCAAGTTCCCTATCAACTGGCATCATTACTTTCTCTCCGATAATGGTGAAAACTTGCAGAAAAAATCGATGAAAATTCATGTAAAACGATATTCCGGAGTTTTTCCGACCAAGGAAGCGTTTGAGCGTTTTGCAATCTGAGACAAAAATGTAAAGTTGTTCATAAAGTTGCTTTTGTGGAAAACTCCATGGAAAACCCGAAAAAGCGGGAAAATCATCGGAAAAATATTCATCGATATAATTAGTCATAAAATTGTTTTAAAACATCTCCATGCAGCACACAATAACAATTTAGTTAACGTGAAAAAGGCAGAAAATAAAAATAAGTAAAAAACGAGTTTTCAAAAAAACTGAGACCAGGCCGCATGAAAAAGTAGAAAATAACTTTTTGTTCACACACAGATGTGGACTCAGATTTTCATGTGGCAGGGCCTCAGTTTTTTTGAAAACTCGTTTTTTACTTTATTTTTTATTATTGAATAAACTTTAAAATGAAAAAATAATAATTATAACAATAATTACTACAACAGTTCACTAAACAGTTCACATATATAACAATTATTCCGACTTGCAGTGAACACTATAACTATTTTAACTGAATTTTATGTTGACTTTATTAAAATTAACCCTACTTTATGATTTTTATGTTAAATTTGAGTTCTTTTTTCATATCGAGGAAATTAGTTGTGCTTTTTTTCCGGCACAACTAGATTACTTTTGGGAAATTAGTTTTTTTTTTAATGTTTTTTCTTTCAGTATTGTGTGTTTTATACACCTCATTATCATATATATTCTGTTATTAGATGAAATCATTTAAATTTTCTGTTTTTTTTTAATTTTTGGAATGAAGAAAATTTTATTTAAAGTGAAAAAAAATTTTAAACAGATGGAGTTCTAAAAAAAAAATTCTTTTTTATTAAATTACTATAATATTGATTGATTTGGGATAATTCTATTTTATTTTTTAATATATGCTACCTTATAAAAAAAAAATAGAAAATGGGATTATAAAATGTTGAAAAAAAAAAATATAAAATTTAATATTTGAAAGAAAAAATTGGATATGATTTCCTTTTATCATAAATTTACATATTACATATATTACGAATTATAAGAACGGTCGAAATATATTAAGTATTAAATAATAAAAAAAAAATACAATCTCTTATGGATGATAGATAGGTGATAAGTTCTTTTTCAAATATATTTATAATCATTATCATTTCAAGTCCTAATGCCTATAGGTTCTTTATATAACCCTACATAGCTTCTGTATATATATATGTAGAAGATAAAGAATATGAAAATCATTATACATTTAAGTAAAACTTAAAATTTGGTCGAATCACAGTCAATTATATTCAAAACAAGGTACTTCGAGAGTTTTCTTAAATATGAAAAAATTAGAATGGGTAATTTTGAAAAAATTTTGCGAATGAAATATTTCGGCTAGAGCAAAACTTTCTGAGCATTATAATAGAGAATACTTTAAATGGAACATATAACATCATATTACATATTTCCAAAAATTTTAATTGTACTATATAGAAATGATAATTCATCGGACTTGCAAGTTCACGTTTTACGTATCTTTCTAAACGAGTTTATATAAATTCAATAAAATTATAATTTCAAACATTCATCTTAACCAAGGAATTTCATATAAATAATTTGACTTGTTTAATTTTAAAAAGAGAGAGAAATATTTTCAGTGAATAAACAGGATCATGTGCAGGACTGAACCCTTGAAAAATAAAATTATTTGGCATTATAGTCTTCTTGAATAATATTTGAAAAATGTTAAAATTTAAAATAAACTCAAAATATATCACAATAATGATATTTTTGTGTTATTAAAAAGAATACAATGGTATGAATTCTTTAAACTAACAAATTTATTGATTAAAAGGAAATGGTATTCAGTTTTGGCGAAAGAAAACTTTTTTAAATTCTTAAACAAAAAAAAAAAACGTTTTTCTTTTTTGCCTAAAACAAAATTTAAAAGATTATTACTCGGATTAATAAAATTTTTCTTTTATTCAAGTATATTTTTGTCATAAAAAATTTTACAGTCAACAACTCGGGAAAAATTATTTAAAAAAAAAAAGAAAGAATTTTTTTTTGTTTTAATTTTGCCTTAGAAGCGAATTACTTATTTTCATGTCAAAAGTTTTAGAACATTTTTTTTATTTTTTTTTTTTTTTTTTGATAAACTTTTTGTAGTATTATTCATATTTATAAAATATTTTTTTAATCCGCTTAATCCAGGGAACACAACACATATACATAGTATTGTGGCATCATATAATATTTAATAATATAATAAATAATCTAGTTATTTTTGTATGTTTTATGTTTCAAAATAATATATATTAAATCAGATAGCTTTTTGCTTTAAAACGAAATTGTCGATGTTTTATAAATAATTATTAATAAAATAATTTATTTAAATATTAAAATAATTTTTATAATTCATCCCACAAATTGGTGACCCCGACGCTTACTTATTACGAGCATTGTAGAACAATCTGAACGTCTCGAGATATAAAGTAACACAACACTTCGACGTGATTGGATTTAATTAACATTTTTCAACAAAAATGACGGATGATGATGTTAATGCTTCGACTACTACTTCGTCTGCACCTGTTATTAATAGGTTGCAAGTTCGAGTTCCACCATTTTGGAAAGCGAATCCAGCACTTTGGTTCAAGCAGATAGAATCTCAGTTTATAAATTCAGGAATAACGAATGATCAAACTAAATATCATACTGTCGTTGGTGTTATGGAAAGTGATGTTCTTTCAAGCATTAGTGACATTATTTTGAATCCTCCTGTAACTAATTTATACTCAACTTTGAAACAGAGATTAATTGACCAATTTGCTGACTCCGAAGAAAAAAAATTAAAGAAGCTGCTTTTCGAATCTAGTTTGGGCGATCGAAAACCATCGGAGTTGCTTAAAAAAATGAAAGAACTCTCATCTGGTAAAGTTGATGAAGGTATGCTGAAATCTTTATGGCTTCAACGTCTGCCAACTCAAGTTCAAGCGATCTTATCTATGAGTGAGGGTGATTTGTCTAAGCTATCAGTTTTGGCAGACAAAATTTCTGAGGTGATTGGTTTTTCCGAAGTTTCTTTAGTTAAAAAGCAAGATGAAAAAAGTACTCCTTTTGATGATATTGTAAAGAAGTTGAATGAGATGCAGTTGCAGATTTCTGAAATACGTAATGAAAGACACTCAAGGTCAATAAGAAGAAATAATTCTCAAAAACGTTCTAAGAGTCGTTCACAAAAGGATTCAGATAATTCAGAGTTCTGTTGGTATCATCGTAGATTTGCTGATAATGCTACTAAGTGCCGTGAGCCTTGTAATTATAAACAAGTAACGGTTTCGGGAAACTAATTGGCCAGACATTTGACGCGACAAATAGTTCTGGTCATAATAATAGTCGTCTGTACATAGAAGATAAAACTTCTGGTTTAAAGTTTCTCATTGACACTGGTGCTGACATATCGGTCATTCCTCCAAATCCTTCTCAGAGAACAACTAATGAAGATTCTTTTGCACTTTATGCAGCGAATGGTTCTAGAATTAAAACTTTTGGTCAACGTTTATTAAATTTAAGTTTTGGTCTTCGAAGAGTTTTTCGATGGCAATTTGTTATTGCTGATGTTTCTAAATCAATTATTGGTGCAGATTTTTTGGAAAATTTTGGTCTTATTGTTGATTTAAAAAATAAATGTCTTATTGATGGTGTGACTTCAATCAAATCGATTGGTGAAATCGTGAGCCATAACACTCTTTCAATTAAAACTATTGTAGGTAATTCAATTTTTCATCAACTTTTAGGAGAATTTCAAGAAATTGTTTTACCTTTATCAAAAACTAAAGCTATTAAACATCAAGTTAGACATTATATTGAGACAAAAGGTCCTCCGGTTTTTGCTAAAGCGAGACGATTATGCACAGAGAAATTACAAGCTGCCAAACATGAATTTGAATTTATGTTGGAGAATGGTATATGTCGTCCCTCAAAGAGTTGTTGGGCTAGCCCTCTGCATATGGTTCGCAAAAGTAACGGTGATTGGCGTCCATGTGGAGATTTTCGACGATTAAATGCTGTTACAGTTCCGGATCGTTATCCAATTCCTCATATTGAAGATTTTGCTTGTTGTCTTGAAGGCAAACGAATTTTTTCAACAATTGATTTGGTTCGAGCGTATCACCAAATTCCAATGGCTGAAGACGATATTGAAAAAACAGCGATTATAACTCCTTTTGGACTTTTTGAGTTTCCACAAATGACGTTTGGTTTGTGTAATGCTGCCCAAACATTTCAAAGATTTATTAACCAAATTATTAATGGTTTAAATTTTTGTTTTGCGTATCTGGATGATATTTTAGTGGCATCGGCAAATGAAGAAGAACATCTTCAGCATTTGAGGCAATTGTTTATTCGCCTTCAAGAGAATGGAGTAAATATTAACATGGAGAAATGTGTTTTTGGTGAAGAAAAAGTTAAGTTTCTTGGTTATTTAATTTCCGGTGAAGGCACTCAACCTCTCCCAGCAAAAGTTGCAGCGATTTTGGAATACAAGAAACCTGAAACTGTTCAAGAACTTCGACGCTTTTTAGGTATGCTAAATTTCTATCGAAGATTTCTACCTAATGCGGCTAGTTATCAAAAGATTTTACATGAATGTTATAAAGGTAATAAGAAAAATGATAAATCCAGATTAATTTGGAGTGAAGAAAAAAATGAAGCTTTTAATAAATGTAAAGAAAATCTAGCAAATGCTACTCTTTTAGCTCATCCTTTGAAAGATGCAAAAATAGCAGTTACTGTAGATGCTTCAGATTTTGGAATGGGAGCTGTGATTCAACAACTAAATAATAATGATTGGCAACCTCTTGCATTTTTTTCAAGAAAATTAAGTGTGGCTCAGAATAAATATAGTGCATACGATCGAGAACTTTTAGCTATTTATTCTGCAATCAAACTTTTTAGATTTATGATTGAAGGTCGTCAAATTATCATTTTTACGGATCATAAACCTTTGATTTTTGCATTTAAGCAAAAGGTTGAGAAAGCAAGTCCACGTCAAATAAGACACCTTGATTTTATTGGTCAATTTTCTACCGATATACGCCATATTTCCGGTAAAGATAATATTGTAGCTGATGCATTATCTCGAATTCAAGTCATTTCTATTGATGGTTTTACTAATTTTCAACAATTAGCAAAGGAACAAGAAAATGATGAAGAATTGAAGAAGTTAATTCTTTCAAAAAATACATTTACTCTTAAATTGTTAGAAATTCCAAACTCTTCAAATTTAGTAACTTTTGAGATTTCATCTAATGTGCCAAGAGCATACATTCCTTCGTCTCTTAGAAGAGTTGTGTTTGATAATATTCATAATTTATCTCACCCAGGTGTTAAAGCGACACGAAAACTTTTAACGAGAAAATTCTTTTGGCCTAATATGAACAAAAATTGTAATGAATGGTCTAAATGTTGTTTAGTTTGCCAAAAATCGAAGATTCAGCGTCACACTTGTAGTCCTTTGGAGAGTTATCCCATACCAAGTAATCGATTTCAACATGTTAATATTGATATAATTGGACCTCTTCCAATTTCAGAAGGTTTTTCCTACGTTTTGACTTGTATTGACAGATTCAGTAGATGGCCTGAAGCTATTCCAATTCCTGATATGAAAGCTGAAACTGTTGCTCAAGCTTTTCTTTCTGGTTGGATTGCTCGATTTGGTGTTCCTGAGAAAATTACAACAGATCAAGGAAGACAATTTGAGTCTCAGTTATTTAAAGAATTATCTAAAGTTTTGGGAGTAAAATTGATTCACACGACAGCCTATCATCCACAAGCAAATGGAATCGTTGAACGATGGCATCGTGTTCTTAAGACAGCAATTAAATGTCATCAAACGGATCGGTGGGTCAAAGTTTTACCGCTTGTGTTATTAGGTCTAAGAACTTCAATTTTGGAAACTTTAGATGCTTCTACAGCTGAATTGGTTTATGGTTCAACTTTACGTTTACCAGGAGATTTTTTCAACATTATTAAAAATAATAGCAATACATCATCTTTTATTCAAGATTTACGAAATCAAATTGATAAAATTAAACCTGTTCCGACTTCAAAACACATTAGAGGGAAATTCTTTGTTCATCAAGAACTTAAGACGTGTAGTCATGTTTTTATTCGTCAAGATTTAGTGAGGAAACCTTTACAACCACCGTATGATGGACCTTTTCTAGTTTTAAAGAGAAATAAGAAATTTTATACAATAAAAATTAAAAATCAAGAAAAAGTAGTTAGTATTGATAGACTTAAGCCAGTTTTTCAAGGATTAGAAAGTAATTTTTCATCAGATAAAGAAGATAAAGAAGAAAAAATTGTTAAGAGAACAAGATTTGGTAGAATTATTAAAGAAGTAATCGAATTTTCGATATAACATTTTTTCTGAAGGGGGAGTATCTGTGGCATCATATAATATTTAATAATATAATAAATAATCTAGTTATTTTTGTATGTTTTATGTTTCAAAATAATATATATTAAATCAGATAGCTTTTTGCTTTAAAACGAAATTGTCGATGTTTTATAAATAATTATTAATAAAATAATTTATTTAAATATTAAAATAATTTTTATAATTCATCCCACAGTATATATACAATACTTCATATTGCGATATCGATTTTTTAGCTATTTTCTCGAAAATTTCGAGTACGGAATATTTTTAGTTATATAATATATATGATACTCAAAATTAATTTATTATGTTAAAAGAATTTTGAAAAACAAAATTATTTTTTATTATTTTCAACTTATATTAGTCTATAAAAATGTAATATTAATGAATTATATTGTTAGATTATGTAATGCAGTACAATATTTACAACATATTAGATATTTATTTAATTGAAAGTTTTTAACAAAAAATTTAATATTACATTTGCTTCCAATGACTAAGATTTTCAAAATCGTTCTAATTATACACTTGAATCGAATATATTACTTTTTTGATTAACCTAATTTAGTCTTTAGTATAAATGCTTAAGAATTTACCTTAAAAAGGATAGTGTTACGGAAGTTAGGATCATGAAAGGATATCCGCTATTTTTAACATCAACATATTTGAATAAACAATATTACAGTAAACAACAAATAAAAAAAATGTCTAAGTATAAAAAGAAAGATTTGGTAAAAATTTGCATAAAATTGAAAAATGACACACGCGACCAAAAAAAAAAAACTTTGATATTATAAAAATGTTAAAATAAAATCAAATGAAAAGTCAACACAAAAAAAAGAGGCCTATTTTTTAGCAAAAAAAAAAGTCATTGTATAGAGAAACTAAAAATAAAAACTCTTTCCAGCCTTCTATTTCATTTAACCAATAAATTTGTTCTTTTTTATTCGGATAATATCACTTTTTGGATAGGATAGAGTTTTTAACTTGTTTATTTTAGCTTTTAGTTTTCATTATTACAATTTAATTGAAATATACCAACTGTGGAACACATGACATACATAAGATAGACTTAAAAATAATTAGAAAATGCTAAAAAAAAAACATGCCAAGCGGCCGAGAGAAAAATACACATATAACATATACATAAATGTCAGATATCACACATTAGATTATATCTTAAAATATACATATGTTTATACCTATATACATATACATTGTACATAATATTGAATATCGTTTTTGGGAAAATAACATAATTGAAAATAAAATGAGTTTTAACTTTATTAGTTCCGCAGAAGGACAAAATTTTTAAAATTAATTTTATCATAATTTACTTTGGTTTTTACACTTTTTAAAAATCATAATTAATAATTATAATTTTCAATTACAAAAAACGATAAATATACATACTTTATTATCTTTTATTACGATCCAATGTCAAGAATATGTAAATCTTGTACAATTAATGTAAAAAACCTTACTATGGAATACAAAAAATTTATCAACAAGAAAATTGTAGTTATAATAAAAACTTAAATTAATGTATGAATTTTTGACAGTTTTTATATTTTATATACTTGGGTTTTTTTTTTTGCTATAAAAAACTTTATTCCATTGAGAATACAAATTTCTTTATTAAAAACATTATGATTTATATTATGCGACAAAAGAATAAGATTAATATTAGGACCGGAACTATTTTGCCCAAATGTTGAACATTTAATAAATTATTTCTATGTTTATTTTTTTTTGTTTTTTTTTTAAGGCATATCAAATACCATTTATTGGTAAATTTACTTAATTTGGAATTCAAATGTAGTTAGTTTTGTTTTTGTTCTTAAATTTATATTGTAGACTCATTTTCATTGTACGGTTGATTTCTTAAAAATATTTATAGATAATTAAGTAGTTATAACTTTATGTTACTAATCGAAATTACTTAAATTAATTTAAAAAAATGGGACCAGTTCTTAGAATTCAGAAAAAAATAATAAATTTCTTTTCAAAAAACATTCTTAAGACAATGTAACATGAAGCTCTTGTTAAAACTTCACTTATTATTCATTAATTTCATTAATATTTTACATCATTGAATTTTTTCCTTAAATATATATAAGTTATAAACAATTATAATGAAGAAAATGTTAAATATTTTTAAAAACACGCCTTTTAAAACACAACAAACAAGGGCAAAAAAAAAAAAAAAATTATTATAAATTCTTCTAAGTATGAAAATTGAAAATATTTTAAATTTCACTTGATAAAACATAATACATATTAGGAGGATATTAAATATTTTCTAATTACAATATATAGCTAGCTTTATATGAAAAGGTATTAACTTGAAGTATTTGTAATTTTTTTTTGTTTACTTTAAAGCACATAATAAACTTTTCAAATGAAAAGTTGTTTTTTTTTTTTAAAGATTTTTCTTAGGGATTTAAAGTAAAATAAAATACAAGATATTTAAAAGGATCATTTTGAAATTTGAAAACAAAACATTTTAATAAATTTCTGACAGATGAAATCTACAAATTTTTTGTAGTAAATAAAGTAACCCCTTTTAAACTAAATGGTAAATTTAAATGACCCTTTTTCTTCAAGAAAATTGAATGGAATTATATTCAAAGCATCTTCATATACTTTTTTGATAGCTTCATATCAGATTTCTTCTTCAAAAATCAAAAAGGTTGCCTACACACAAATATACAAAATAAGCCTGCCTTAATGATCATGTCTTTATCAGCAATCTCTAATTAATTTGTAGAAAAAATTATTTGAAGTGTAATTTATCGTGGTTTTATTTAATTTCCTACTAAAGACAATTAATTAACTCATTCAAATTAAACTTGACAAGTCTCAGAATCCAAACTTTCTTCTACAAAAAAAGTTTTGATTTTAATTGTGTATACAAGTATGAATTTTCTAACCGATTTTTTATGCAATAAAAACAATTTTAAAATTATAAAATTAAACATATTTTTTTGAATAAAGTCCATATTCTTAAAGCTATAACAACCTTTTTATTCAAATTATCAAAAAAAAAAAAAGCAACAATAATAATACAAAAAAAAAATTGTGTACCGCACTTGTAAAAACATAACAAAATTTGTAACAAAAATAAATAATTTCGAAATAGGTATGTACTTTATTTAAAAAAAAAAAAACTTTTTAATGAATTTTCATTCCATTAAAAAGATATGAAATATATGGGATGGTATGGTCTTACAATATGGTTGTCGTCGTCATCGGTATAGCATAATCTCTATAAATGTATATATATGTAGGAAAAAATTTCATAAAAAATTCAAAACGAAGAAAGAACATAATGGTTAAAAAATATGTTTTTAAATTTCATGTTTTTTATAATTTTGTTGAGTGTAATTTCCTTTAATAATTTGTATGTTTTTCTTTCGTACAGGCCAATTTTTTTTTTTCTTTTTTAAATTTTCACAAATTTTTTTTAAACATTTTATATTCAATTTATTTCTAATGATTCAATTTGTTTAAGAAATTTCTTCTATTTTAAATTGTTTAAATTTTTTTTTTTTTAATAATAATTATTTGCATGCGGTAAAAGAGGTTTACAGACATTAAATTACGTAATTAGTACATATAAAACATGAAATATATTTTAGTTTTAAACAACAACGTAGCCGTGAAATATAATATTGACCAAATTATTTTAGGATTGAACCTAAATCATGATAAAACTCTAGCGTTTTGACGTTTTAAAAACTAGTTTTTAATTACTTAAAATGAATGAGTTATTTATTTGTATTTATTTTAAACTATTGAACATTTATTTACTCTCTTTTTTTACATTTCAAAAAGATATTTTGTTTTACAAATAATAGCTTCAATTAAAATTGTCTTTTAGTTCGAAATATTAGTCAAAACTATTTAAATATGTTTTCCTTAATTTCTCCATTATTTGTAGCCACTGTTATTTTATAGTTTAAAGCTTTTAAGTATTAACTTCTTTCTGCATTCCTATGACTGCTTCGTGTGTTTTTTTTAAATATTTTTCTAATGAGCCTACTTAATCAATTTTTCATAATGCCTGTTACACTACCTGATTAGTTTAGTTAGATTAATTTATTATAATTGTGCGTATGTGTTTTTTTTTGTAAGTATAGTGAAGATTTAAAGCTTATCTAAAATCCTAACTTTTTCTGTACATAATATGTATTTTTTTTTTTCACTTTTTAATTTTTTTTTTTTTTTATTTAAAAAATATGACTTTTTAAACTGTTTTTTGTTTTTAACAGATAAAAGGTTGATTCTTTTTAGTTACTTCTTCGTGCGATCTATTTTGTATGTATGAATTTTAATTTTATTTGTTTTTACATCATCATAGCTTTGATTAAAGTTTATGAATCAAAAAAAAAAATCAAACAAATATTATAAGAAACACTTATAAGAAAAAAACATAAACATCAATTAAATGAAAATATGTTCTACAAATTAAGTTTATATGAAAATTTCAACACATCAAATCAAACAGAACCGTTTGCATTGAGGCATGAAAACTATGTTAGTGACGTTAATGTGGTATAATTTGATTTTCTTATATTATTAAAGGAATATTATATTTTAATTAAATTAAATACATTATACAGCCAGATTGTTCTCTAGTTCAGCAACTGCCCGTTATTGACAGGTGTCCTTTTGTAAAAAACACAACCAGTTGTAATGAAGATTCAGATTCGATAATTCTCGATTATATATATTTTTTTTACTGCACTATTCAACCACAAACTAGGTATTATGAAATATTTTGTATTATTATTTTTATGATTGTGATTTCATATTTTTTCCTTATATTGGGCGTTACAGCACAAGTTTTGTAAGTTGAAATTTTTAACTATACATATATAATCAAATTCAATTTTAAAAATTTTTTTTTGTATTATTTTTTCTTTAAGTTTTTGTCCAGCATTGACAGTTCTATCTAATCTACTTCATTTAAGTGAAAATATAGCTGGTAATACACTATTGGCATTTGGTAATGGTTCTCCAGATTTATTCGCAATTTTCGCCACTTTAAATAAAGATAATTCAATGTTAATTTCCCAAGTCTATGGTAAATTTACAGACTAATCGTATTATATACTGTTGCTTACGCTAAGCCAGCAAATTTAGATTAAAAAAAAATTAAAATCATATACATTCACCAGAAAATCCTTTTTAGAATTTGAAAATTTCTATTAATTTATCAGAGAAACCTTTATATAGTTTTTGCAACAAGAATAATCAATCACTTGTCACAACTGAAACAAGAAACAACATACTAAGCATTATTTTTATATACATAAAGAACAATTGATATACCTATATATAATATTTTTTCACTTCAATTTTGGCAGTTCTAGCACCAAAATATTTATTTCTTTATTTATTTTCAATTTGAAGGTGCATCAATATTTGTAAGTTGTTTTGTTGCTTGTACTATAATTGCTATTGCACCATCTCAACTAGTTGGACAAATATTCATTAGAGATTGCGGTTTTTTATTGCTTGCCTCAAGTGCTATTGATTTAATGATTAATACGGGTGGAGAAGTTTCATTTACTGAATCTATAGGTATAATATATTCATAACATCATATTTTGTTTCATTCACAGTTTCTTTAATTATTTTAATGTGCACGTCTTCGGTAAGTTGTGTTTACATTCGCAAACTTAGCTCGGTAGGTGGTCTTTTACATGCATCAATACACATGCAATTATTCATTTAAGTAAATTGTATTTACATTTCCCTATAATGTAAATTGTGTTTACATTTCCCTATATTGTATTTACTTACTTCATTTTGAACTGCGTAATACTATAAACAAAAATAATATCTCTAACACTTACAATATTTCCCTTTTTTCCTTTTATCTCTAAAAGAAAGAGAAATTAAAGTAAAACGAACGTGGAAAATTTCCCTTTTTTTCTTTTATCTCTAAAAGAAAGAGAAATTAAAGTAAAATTTACGTGGAAAATTTCCCTTTTTTTCTTTTATCTTTATTTTTTATTATAAATTATCTCTATATTCTCTCTTTGCAACTCCCTCTCACATGCACATTAAAGCAATATACAATACATGTTAATCAAATTTGTTATAACAACTCGTTGTTATACACACAAACACATAGACACTTGTCAATATATAATTTTGACTCCTGTCTATGTGTTTGTGTGTATACACAACTCGCAATTAATAACAAATTTTCATAACATGTTTTTTAATCCACTATTATTTGTTTTATTTTTAGTACTGTTATGTATTTATATAGTTTATCTTATAATTATCGGAATTGATCAACTTCTAGTGGTTAGAGAAGAAAATGGTAAAATATTTAAAAAATTTGTAAATCAACTAAAATATTTTTTTCTAGTGTAATTTTTATTTCAAAAATAAATTAAATGCATGAACTACTTATAATTTATTTAAAAAAAAATAAAAAAAATTTTTTAAAAACAACGTTTTTATAACGGAATAAAATAACTAAAAAGTAAAAAATTGAATCAGATAATAATTGATAATCTCATACCGATTTCCCTGAAAATTAATTCTCACAAAAAACGTGGGGCGGGTGTGATAAACGATATTGATAAAAATGTTCAATTTTAGGCGCCCCACGTTTTTCGTGAGAATTAATTTTCAGGGAAATCGGTATGAGGTTATCAATTATTATCTGATTAAATTTTTTACTTTTTAGTTATTTTATTCCGCTATAAAAACGTTGTTTTTAAAAAAAAAAATTCTTTTTTTTATTTATTTTTTCTTTTTTAATCTTATTTGAATCGAATTAAGCCATGAATAAAAACATAAAATTTTTATATCTATTTTACTTATGCTAAAGCTACGAAATCCTAAATTTCGAAATTTGCTTTTTAGCCCCCTCCCCGGAGTCCTGGGACCTCAGATGGGGGCCCTGCGATATCCAGACTTTAATCCAGGTATTTCGATCCAACACTATAACATTTTATCGGAATATACGTAAATTCATCGGGGCCTCGGATCAAAAGTTCTAATATTCTATAACCATCTCGGATCGCAATACTACTTAAGTTCAAAATTTCAGCCAAATCGGTACAGTGGCGTGATTTCGGAATCAGTGGAACCATGGATGGAACCGTGGAACCACAAAAATGTTTACATTATGTTGCATTGTCATCCATTTCTGACCTATGCTCCAATTTTCAAGCCTCTATCTCATCTAGAAGTGCCTGAAAAATTGATTACAAAATTTGTACCTGACAACAAAAGGAACTAATAAAAACGTTTTAAAATAAATAAAAATCAAGGCCACATAATTCGTTAATTAGTTTGTCAAAATTGATTTAATATGAAGCATGAAGCATGAAGCATTAGAAAATTGAGAAAATTCAGAGTTCTTTTATATTTTTTAGCATTAAAGAAGGAGATTAGACAAAGTAGCACACCAACCACCGGTTCGTTTAATTAATGTTCGCACTTCTTCTAAGATTATTACATTCTCTATTATTTTTTTATAGATTCAGATTTCTTAAGATTGCAAATGATTGTGCGTCAAAGTATACTTATGATTAAATCTAAGGGATCGTCCGACGATAGCATAATTATTTCAACTAATCAAACGAGAGTGAGTAAACGGTTTTTATTCCGACAATTTCTGGACAACATAAACCCGATAGATCAAGAACATTGGTATCAAAGTAATAGAATTTCAAAATTTTTTATGATTTTAAAAACTCCAGTGCTGTTATTACTTTGTCTTATAATACCAATCGTTGATTATAAAAGAAGTTTAAATGGATGGTCAAAACTGTTGAATTGTGCACAAATTCTAATAATTCCAGTATTTTTTTCTTTTTGTGAGTAACTGAAATGTTGCTTTAATTAGTTGTTTTAAAAACTTGTAATGCCTTTTTAATTTCATTGAGATTAGTTAGTCTGTTTATTTTGCTTTTTAAGTAAAACTTTAAATTCTGCAACTGAAAATTTGATAATAAAAATTTTTTTTCTAGATTTTGATACTAATTATTTTGGAATACCTTTATGGGCTTATACGCTTTCTGTTGCATTTCCTATTTCAGCTTTAATATTTCATTATACAAGAACTAACAGACTTCCAAAATATCACTCTGTAAGTCGAAAATTAACAAAAATATGTATAATGTAATATAAAAATGCAACAATTTTATTAATTTTTCATTTTCTATAGTCGTTAGCGATTGTTTCGACGGTTTTATCAGTTATCGTGATAAAAATTGTAGCTAATGAAGTTCTTGAGATATTATTAGTAATTGGTATTGTTACTAGATTGAGTACATCTTTTTTAGCAACTACAATTTTAGCATGGGGAAATAGCATTGGTGACTTAATTTCTAACACAGAAATGGCACTTCAGGGTTATCAGGCAATGGGTTTTGCTGCAAGCTTTGGTGGACCATTATTTAGTAAAATTGTAATATAAATTTTAAAGTTTCTCAAAAAAAAAATTGATTTCTTTTATTTTAGACTCGATTTTAGGCTTGGGAATTTTTTTTGCATTAAAATCTTATCAATCGCCAACACTCTCAATAGTTGTAAGTTTTTTAATTTTGCTTTTGTTTTAATTTATTAGGTATTTAAGGGTTTAGAGTTCCAAAATAAACCTCGAATAAGTCAAACCAAAATCATGCATTTATGATTTCTTTTTTTTTTTTATTACTGTAATTTGAAATTGAAATTTAATTGATTTTCAGATATCTGAAGGTTCATTAGGAATAAACTGTTTAGTTTTTCTTTTAATGCATTTGATATTGCTAATGTTTGGTGTTTGTTTAACAAAATTTAATGCTAGACGTTCAATTGGAATTTTTGGTCTCTTAATTTATTTATTGTTTTTTATTTTTTCATTGCTGGGTGAATGTGAAATTATACATTATTATGGAACGGACCATTCAAATGATCGTGGAGCTGAAGAACATGTATTTAAATAATTTAGAAAATTATGTTCTAATTAAACATTGAGTTGTTGTTATGTTTTTTTTTTTTTTTTTTTTTTATGTATTTTTGTTCAATTTTAATGAAAATGTATAAAAAAATTTCTTAAATTTTAAATATAAAATTAATTTGTTTATGTTGTTTAAAAATCAGTTGCATATTAATTATCGAGAGGAACCCTGCAAAACGATGAAGCAATTAAAATTATTGATGAAATTAAATATATATATATAAAATATATATTCCGCCTCAGCCTCCAAATTCAAATGAAAGGATGTTAAAAAAAAAGTTTTTACGTAATAAAAAATATATATTTTTGATGTTAGGACGGTTCCGCCTGAGCCTCTAATTCAAATGAAAGGTGTTAAAAAAAGTTTTTACGTAATAATGATTAGTTTATAGAAAACTAGAAATCCTAAAGAAGTAGTTGTTTCAAAAATTATAAGAATACATACTAATGACAGAGTAAACGAGTAAAATGATTTTTCAAGTAAAGCCATTCGTAAATTTTTTGTAATAGTGAAACGAATCATAGAATTTAGTTTGATGTGGCTTCACTTACGGCGGAAATTATTACTTCATTCTAATGTAAACTGTCGAAAAGTATAATATTAATGTTGAATTAAAAGGATCTAAAAATTGAATTAAAAATAATTAAATAAATTTCTTCGAAATAAACTTGTTTGTTTCATTTATTATTTTGTACCATCCAAAATAAGATTGCTCACATTTTTTTTGTCTTATATATTCGATATCCTTTTATTACTATTTTCATTTATTGCATATACGAATCTTAATTTATTATTCCTCAAGATTATATGAATTCTATATTTGCATTTATTGCGAAGATTTTGATTAGACTTAACTTCAGGCTTAAATATATGATAATTATTTTTATGCAGCTGTACGAAAATATGATTGAAGATTCCAAAAGGGTCGAAACAATATTCAATTTAAAGATGTATAAAAAAAAGTATATTGCAAAGCACTATGAGCTTAACCTGCATGAAAGTTTCGCAAAGTAAAATCCAATTTAGTTATAATTGAATAATTGATAAATAAAATAAAGTGGAAAAATAACTATTACACAAGTTTACATTCATAGAAAAAAAAATAATAAAAATAACTTTTTTTTTTTATTTATTTATGTTAACATAATTATACATAGAAGGAAATAAATATAATAATAGTGGATTATTGTATATCTTAACTAAATTTGTTATTAATTAAGAGTTCTGTATACACAAAAACACATTGACACGAGTGAATACTTATATCACGAGACCGAAGGTCGAGTGATATAAATTGACAAGTGTCTATGTGTTTTCGTGTAAATACAGAACGAACAAATTTTGTTAACATATCCAATATACTGTTTTAATGCGCATGTGTCAGGTAGTTGCAGTCTATACATTTACAATGAAAAAAAAAAGAAAACAAAAGTTGATATACACATTTTTTTTTTCTTTTTTTGTTGGTATTTGTCTGTATTGAAATATTGTGAGAACATCTAAATAATTTCATTATTTACGCTGATGCATCTAAATGATTTCATTATTCACGCAGATGCATCTAAATGATTTCATTATTATCGCTGATGCATCTAAATGATTGCTTGTGTATTGACGCATATAATATTCCATTTAGCGATCTAAATTCTATACTACTAAATTAAATTTTTTTTTTTTTGCTTTTATTAAGATATTATGATAGCGGCAATGGTTTCAAATTGGCAATTCATTTGTGTTCTATACTGGTTAAAAAAGTTGAAAACATTATTCGTATAGTATATTATCTGCACACCCTCGTCTACAACATCTTGTGATTAAGAAAATGAACAATAAATTATTAATACATCATTTGTGAATTGTAAACATTTATATAAAAAATATTTTACGTACTTTCTGTATATCTTCATCAGATAATGACTTTCTCTAAAAATAATATCTGGAAAATTTTAAATATTTAACAGGTGGTTTAAACGTATCCACCTATCCTGTCTTGGGTATAGTATAATAATCTCGTTAAGAGGATATCGATCCAAAATCAATAATGATAGCCGTTTGTAAAAAATTTTTTACACCAGTATAAAATAAAAAAGTCTTAAGAATTTTTGTGAGCAAGCGGTTTTCAAATAACGAGAAAGAATTTCAAAAATCATAATTTAAAACCACAGCTTACAGAAATCTTTATAAAATCATATATACTTCAAGATCTTTTTAAAATATTTTCTAAATTTCTGAAAATTTAAAAACTTTTCAAACCAAAAAGCACACTAAATAGTTATTTTTTATAGAATTTCTTTTGTAGCTAATACATACTTTGTATTAAGTTTGAGGGAAAAAAAATTATAAAATTTGTTTTTTTTTTTTGTTTTTAATAAATAATTGCAATTCAAAATAATAAATTTCTATTCGTATTAAATTTTATATATTTAATTCTCATTAAAATCTAAAATAAAGAGAAAAAAAAGAAAAGAAAAATTCCGCCATAAAAAATAATTATAAGAAATAAAATGTTAACGATGAAAATATAAAAAAAGACTGATAATTATATGAAAATTAATTGCTATATATTTCTCTGTGTTTTTTAGCTATTAATATTTTATACATTTTTTGTTAAGAAAATTCGACCTTGAATTCGTTTGTTTATTTCTTTTTTTTTTTTCTTCTGTGTTGAAAGGGAATATCTTAATTTTATTTTATTTTTTGTTATAAAGGGAAATCGTCCTATATTTAATATTTTTTTTTTTATTTTTTTTTTTTTTTCAACTTAGCGTTTATGTATATTTTTTTGTTATAGCGAAAAAAAAAATATCTTTAAAAAGAATTTAATTAAAGAATTTTTGTTCTTTCTATATAAATATTTTTGTTTTTTTTTTTTTTTAACTAAAACTCAAAAAGAATCTATATTATGTAAAAAAGAAAGATTCATAATATCCAACAATTTACCTTATACACTATGACTATGACTAGGCAAAGGACCTTAACAGGCCTATATCGGAGAAATTGATAGAAAAAATACAAGATTAACTTATAAAAATATAGATTCATTTGGAAAAATAGGCTCGAAGTGAAGTTTCCGCAGCCTAAAGATAAATATAGTTTGTTTGTTTTTTGAATTTTATTTATTTTTAAGTTTTTTTTTTTTTGCTTCTGAAAGTTAATAATGGACACTTCACTTTTTAGACAATCTGTTGACAAGGATAAATTTTATTATATTAAGTATTATTTTTTTCGGGCATAATAATCTAATAATTTAAAAGCAAAATAATAAAAAAAAAAAAAACGTTTAAAAACAACATAATTAATTATAAAATCTCAGGAAAAATCATGTCATCCAATTATTTTATAAGTCAACATAAATACCCCTATATGATTTGTATTATACATATACATTATATAAATTTCGTCTTTCAACGAAAAATCTGAATTTTATATTAAGTATTTTGTACTTAATATTTCTTAGAAGTTTTTGTAATTAACAAAAAATAGCATAATTAGTTATAGTAACCATAATTAGTTTATTTTTTTATAATAATTAATTCATGTAAATATTTTATTATGTTTGTTTGTATACTCGTTGGTATATTGTACATACAAATTAAACATTATCTCATAGTTAGCCCGTTTTCCATCACAAAAAAGTAAAGAATGGACTAACTAGGTATATGTTGTTTTTTTGTACACGGCGTTCATTTGCCCGTTCCACATGATTGGAACTTATAAAATTATCACTCAAAGAATATGAATAGTCAAATATGCGCAATCTCAGTAATTTTTAATGGTGAGATTCTACAATCCTGAGTAGTGGAATTACAATAAGCTTTAACTAGCTAATTTTCATAAAATATGAAAATATATATGATTAAAATTATTTTTTGAGAATTTAATGCATTCTGTAGTGTACTTCGTTTTGATGTAGTATTTTAGTGTAAGCTATTTAATACAAAGTAGTAGATGCTGTAATAGAAGTGTATTGATCTGTTAGAGCACAATGAAAGATGTAAATTTCGGAAATGATTCATTCGAATATAAAGTGTGAAACCGAATAATAAATAAAGGTTATTAAATCTGAACTATTGTTTTACTGTTGAAATATAGTATTTGGTGGATAGATAGATAAAGATTAGTGGAACCAAAAAAAAAGGTTGGCTCCCGGATTGTATCCAAGGAATTCAGAGTTAGATATCCGACCCAACTTAAAAATAATATAACTATTGTGTTACAGTTAAATAAAATTAAATTTATTCCAAGAAGCTTTAATAAATTACTTTACATTAATTTATATTTCCTAAGATAAAATATTCTTTCCTAATGTTAATAAACTTATTCTTGACTTGTTAAATTTTAATAATGATGTTTTTTTCTTAATATTACTTTATTAATAAATAATTAATAACAATAATTTCCTAAAGTCACGTTATTTAAAGGAAATTAAATCAATGTGAACTTAATTCGACAACATTAATTTTCTCAGAATAAAATTTTTTTTTTTACCTTGATTGATTTATTTCTATTGTATTAAAAATTAATATTGAGGCAACTGGATAATATTTTTCTATATTAAGGAAAATAAATGCACGATTTCATCCACTCCTCCTATAGTTTTAACACTCAAAGTCTTATATATAATTATAATAAATAAATAAAACAAAAACAAATCCAAAAATTCTCCAATTTAATTTAATCACGCAAAATATCTAACAAATAAGTTTTAATTTAGCGAAAATATTATCAATGATTATTATCAGAAAATAACACTTAATCAATTTAAGATGTTTTTTTTAATAGTGTAAGTATTTGTCAAATAAAGAAAATATATATATATCCGCATTAAAGCCAGGGATTTCAAGTAAAATTTAGTTAATTCTAGTATTAAAATTATAGAAAAATTATGTTATTTGTTCAGATTTACGAATTTTTATGAAAAGCCGCCTTACTTTTTGTACAGAGTAATTTTCGATATATGTATTCAAAAAAGGAGTCGATGTTTTAACAAGTTTGCATTTCAGTATTTACAATATTAACAAAACATCAAGTCATCAACATCATCACAGTTTAGGGTCAAATGATAGTATAAAATTACCCTTAATTGAAACAAAAATCAAATATTTTTTCTAAGTGGTACGTAAAAAAATTTCAATTTTATTTAACCATGTTATATCTTCTTCTTCTTCTGTATCCATGTATTTTTTTTTCATTTCTATTTTTTCTAAAAAAAATTTTAAGACAACACGATAGTCATGTTTCCGTCGGTCTGCAAAAATAAATTTCTTCAACCAAATTTACCGAATATCGAATATAAACTAGAGAATAAAATTAAAAACAAACATACAATTTTCTATGTACACAATGCAAAAGATTTTGTCCCAATTATGATGTAACTCCTTTGCCATTTATTTCCGCACATAATATTAACTGAAAAACGATATAAAAAGAAAACTGTTCTCAGGCATGCTTTTTAAAACATCCTTGTGAAAATATTCTGTCAAAGAACTGAAATATATATATAAAAAAAAAGAGCTTTTTCCTGCAAAAATCTTTTGAAAAACTAGGGTATTCTTAAGAAAAGTTATTCAAGAAATAGAAATTTTATATACTTAAATTTATCAATGAAATATTATTATTTATGCGATAATTAATTACAAATATTTATGAATTTCTGTTCTAATGAAAAATTTAAGTTTTTAAGAATTTTAGCTTTTATAGAATGATGAATGTGGAACTTGTGATGAATGTGAACCTTGTCTTAAATCCCTATACTCATCTAGCTAGTAAATAAACATAATATAGTTAATACTATTAAACAAACGGAATAAAATCTGTACTTTGTGTCGTCTCCGGCCGTATGGTATTGCTTTTCCAAAGGACCATATATACTGGACCATATGACATTTTCCCTTTAGAAAAATGTCATCAAAAATAACTTTATAAGTACAGCATAAAGAAAAAAAAACTTCAGTAATAGTTATAATAATTTTAATACTTTATTTTTTTCTCATTCTTATATTTTAAATCTATCTAGGTCACATTTGTACCGTGTGCCTTTAAATAATAATATAATAAATTTTATAACCGAAAATCTTATACTTGTAACTAATGGTTTATTTATATGTATTTCCATGTGTTTCCTGTTTTTTGGGACGACGTAAATATATATTATCCTTCTCTCTTGATATTTATGTTCATGTTATCCTGAGTGATTGGTGTTGTAACCCATTATTCATTCTCTTCTTTTTTTTTTTTAAAGTCAACCTATGAATTCATAAATTAAAAATAAAAATAAAAAATAAAATTGACCTAAAAAATTTGGTTTATTTAACCAACCCAAGGATGAAAATAAGCTAGAGATTAAAAAAAAAAAAAATGTAATATTATTAGTTTGGTATTTGTATTATGTATAAATATAAGGTTTTTAGAACATAACTCATAAAAATGACTGATTTATAATGGAAAATTGTTTATTAAATTTTCTATACTTTGAAAGAACTTAATATTTGTAATCTTTACGAATATGCAGAGGTAAATGACAGAAGAGTGAAAGTATAATAAAAAATAATCAGTCCATGTATTTCGCATCATTTAATTTTTTTTTTGTCACATAACACTTATTTACGTTAAAATGCGTTAAGAACTAATATAAGGGGACGTGAATCACAGTTTGTCTATATAGCATTTCAAATATCCACTAAAAGAATAATGTGAATCCTCCATCGCAAATATTTGTCCAAATTTTTAAGTAATTTAGTAAATTTCCAATCAATACTTCAATAATATCTATTTCAATAATACGGATGTCAATAATACGGAACAGTCTGTGTTTCAAGATTTATTTATAAAACGCTTTCTTTTTTTTATTATTTAATTATTTAGTACGTGATAAATGACAGAAAAATTTATAATTTTTTTCTGCTAATAATTTTATGTATAGTAGATTAGTTTTTGTGTATATACACAACGAGCTGTATAACAAATTTTATTAAGATGTTTTGTATACTGTTTTAATGTGCATGTGAGAGGTAGTTGCAATCAATACATTTGCAATGCAAAAAATAAACAAAAGTTCAAAATGAAGTAAGTAAATAAAATTTACTTAATACGGAGAATATAAATAAAATTTACTTAATTAAATAATTACATGTGTATTGAGGCATGTAATATACCATTTATCGAGCTAAATTTACGATTTTAAATACAACTTACCGATCACTTGCACATTAAAATTTTATGCTATACTATATATATATATGTATAGATAATTGATTATTATATGTAAAAATTAAATTAAAAACAAAGTTAAAATACGAATACAACCAAAATTTATTATTTCAAATTAATTTTTTTAAATTTCATTTGATTAGAGTGAAAAATGAGGAATGTGCTTTTACCTAAATTTGATATTTTTTAATCGCACTTATCAAATTGTATCTTTCATTCATTTTTAATAAAACATTACAAAATTACATAAAATTTAGTGTTAAAAACAAAAGAAAAAAAAAAAGACCATCATATAATTAAAAAATTTAAATGTCGCCTCTATAACATGATTTTTATTTATTTTTTTTGCGCATAAAACCTTTTCTGACCTATTTAGAAAAAAAAAATATCAGTTACAATTTATATAAAAAAAGAAAGTTTTTAATTAAATTTTAGCAAGAGTTACGAAAAATTGAAAATTTAATATGAGAGAATTAATTAATGAAAATGAAAATGAAAAATTAAATGACAATCCTTTATTTTCAACTAGAAAAAGATTTTAAATAAGATTATTTTCAATTAACCGAGATTCTGTGGGATTAGAAGAAATTCTATCGTTTTGTCTTAATTGTGTTATAGTTAACAAATTTATTTTTCAGTCAACTGACTTAAGTATGTAGTCAAAAATATCAATTGTTTTTACTTGAAGTTAGTAAATGAAATTGAATATAAAAAAAGAGGAAAATTAAATTTTAATTAAATTAATAACATGTACTTTTTTTTGTGTTGTCACTGTGATTTGGAATAACGGATATATTTATTATTTAAAACCTAAGAATTCAAAATTAAGTATGTATAGAAAAGTATGACATAAAATACGTGCGAATAGATGAAATATTTTTAGTTTCATTTATTCGATTATATATTTATTTATTTATATATACCGAACATTAGAAATAAAAATATGAAAATCTCTAAATCATAAGAAATTTTTTTTTTTCTTATTTTAAAATATATATTTTATATCCTTTAAAAAAAAAAAAAAAATAAGTATTACTTCCTTAAAAAAATATATTATTTTTTATAGAGTGTTATTTGAATATAAATTTGTTTTTTTCTCTGACAAAATTGAAAAATATCATAAAATCAAATATGCGCGGCAAAAAAAAATAAAATGTATTATAAATTATAATGGTAGGTACGAAAAATACTGTGAATACGCTTACTTTTTAACATTAAAAGGTCTAGACTAGATTGTTAGTTAAAATACGAAAAAAAATATAACTACCAATCTTTTGCTGGAAATAATGAGCACGTCGTCGATCGTATTGATTTAATAATTCCAAAAAATCTGAACGTTTAACATAGAACGTTTAACATGCTCAGAATTGGAAAAAAAAAATGACTTGAAACGAATAAATTGGTGTTTAGGAAATCTGATTTCTCAAATCAAAATATTATTGATAAAAATTTCATCTTTTCTCAGCTGAAAATTGTTAAAAAATAAGCAATACGGTTTATTATAATTTTGAGTTTCAATGTTGTGTAAATGTGTACATAAAAAAGTTCTTCAGAATAAAAATTTTAAAAGATTTCTTTATAAGATTTAAGCAATTTGTTTTCGAACGTGAGAAATTGAAATTTCAAGGAATCATATTGATGTAACTTAAAAGCACTAGCAGCGCAAATACTATATATACATATAAGATCATAAATTTTTTAAAAAGAATAATGTTAGTTTGGAAGCATATGAATTTATTTCTTCTAATATTTTTTGTTTTTTTCTTGCACCTGAAGTTCAAAAGATTTGTTTTAAAAATTATGTATATCATTAAGATTGTTTTATAGAAAAAGAAAAAATTGTAGGTTTACAAATTGAGAAAAAGAGTTAAAAATATTACACAATATTTCATGTCATCAATGTTATACGGTCAATTTAATAATAATTTCTTGTTGAAAATTCGATTGAAAAATAAATTTAGTTTTATGTTCTTATTGATAATGTTAATATTTTATGGTCACCTTATTGAAAATATGTTCGTAATTCGGATGTTAACAAAAAAAAATCTTTGATTCACTGTATTAATAATTATAATGATATTAATAGTTCAAATGTAAAACTAAACTTTACTTTAAACCAGGGCCGGATTTACTAATTTGCCGCCTTTAGGCAAACACATTAAAAAAAAGGCATTTAACTTCAACATGAAATAAAAAATTAGTTTGAGGAGATTTTGAGCTATTAGCCTTAACCGATTCTAAAAAGTTTTATACTATTTTAAAGTTTTTTTTAATTTTTTTTATGAGATTGTGCCGCCCATTATTTGTCGCCGATTATTTACCGCCCTAGGCTCGAGCCAAGTGTGCCTATTCTTAAATCCATCACTACTTTAAACTAACCTCAAAACTAAAGGGCTATTATCCTACAAAAAAAAAGGAAAAATAACTTCATACATATACGAATTCGGTAAATGTAACCTTAGGACTAACCATTAAATTTAAGTGTAGATAGGGTGTAAAGAAATTAATAGATCGTTGTTTTGCTATTTTTCAACAAGTTTAAATTTATGTCTTAATCGTAATCGATGAATTATATCTTTATTATTATGTCCTATGGAAGTAAATATAATACTGTTCCCCAGTCCAAAGTTTTTCTTCCTATATACAGACGCACATATAAAAAAATTTAAAATTCTGAATGAAAACTCAATTTTTAATGTTTACAAATTTAATTTTCCAGATTTTTATCATTTAAGTTAATTTTTATGAATTTATTTACAAAGTCTCAGCCAAATAAATATTTGAATCTATTTTTTTTTTTTAATACTTTTTGTTTCAAATAAAATAATTTTGACACATATTGATGATCTGTGTATACATTTTTTGCCACGGGTTTTCCTTTATGTTTTTCATTTATTTACATTTTTGTTGAAATTAATAAACAAAAGCTGACCGCGTAATAATGACGTAAATTTAAGATTTTTTTTTATTTTATTCGTAAATAAGTTTAACTTCAAGCACTTTAGCTTTTAATACAGAACAATTGCACTTATTTGCATTTTTTTAGAACGTATGAAGAACGTTAGGTTTGCATTTAGTTATTTTAAAAACTCTGATAGCCAACAAATGAATAAACTTGAATTTCAAATTAAGTTTCAAGACTGGATTGTTGCAGAAAAATACTTTATACCCTATGAAAGTTAAAAATATGAAAATGAGACTAAACGTTATTTATTAATGACTAAAAATAAAATATAATTTATAATAAAACAAATGAAAATAAATAAAAAAATATCAAATTTGATACAATTTGATAAAACATTTTCCATTTTTTTGTTAGTTTTAGTTTTTGATTTATTACTTGTTTAAACTTTTTTTTTTTTTGCTGAGGTTCTATTTTATTAACATAGTACATAAAATAGATAGTACAATATGATGATGGTACAATATTTCCTGTACGAAGATACATATTAATTTTTTATTGTATTTAATTTTAAAATTTCTACAATATTTTTAATCGAATTTTCAGAAAAAAAAATTATGTTATTTTTGTACCAATATTTTACATAAATGTATGCATGCACATTAATGTATGTAGAGTGTAGATAATAAGGTGATTGTCATTCAATAAATTGTGTTTTTTTTTATCAACGTCAATTAAGTGATATATTGGATTTCCAAAACTTATAATTTACTAACAATGACTCTCCCATTTTTTTTTTTTTTTTAGAAAAATGTTGGTACCAATATTTTGTACACAAAATGTAAATAAAATAAATCAATTATAAATCAATTTGATTGTAATAATTGACATATGTATATTTTTGTTCAAATAATTGTACAGTTTCATGGTTGGTAAATAATTCATTGGGAACTTTCAAATTTATCAAAACCGAAATGTTGCAAATTTATAAGACCTTAAAAAATATATAGATGTACATTAAATTTTTTAGAAAGAATGATAACTCTTCATGATTCCAGTTAGAACAACTAGGATTTTAAGCTATCCTAGGATAGCTTCTTCTTAAATTTCTCATACAAAAAATGCCAAAAAATGTAATACAATTTTGAAATTCTAGTGTGCTCATTTTTCATCTTAATTTGTGGAAACTTTGTGGAAACCAAAAAATTTTATTATTTATTCTGACAACCTGCTTATATATGTTCATGCAACACGTTACTGACTTTTAATTACATCCACAGGATTAAATAAGTTTTCCAATAACTTTCTACAAGACGTCAAAAAAAAAGTCCTAATTAAAAATTAAAAATCAAGTTTTAAAGTTAAAAAAAAAAATAATAATAAATAACTACAACTTATAATTTTATTTGATTAAAAAGAAAAAAACAATATTTTCTCTGCTTATTTTGGAAACAAACAAATATTTGAATTGTTTATTTTTTTTTTTTTTGGTTTCTCCCTGGAAAAGTTTGACGGTAAAATTCACCAAAGAAAAACCATTAGACAATTGGACTAAATTAACACAAACCGAACAAAAAACATAAAAGTATAACTTTTCTTTTCCTTTTTTTTTTTTCAAGAAAAAGTTTAATCAGATTGAATTTTAACATCATATCGAGTCACATAAATTTTTGTTTTTTGACCTTTTTTCTTGTTATTTTACTATGAAATTTATATGTAGGTACATATTATGTACTTGTACATACATTTTTTCTTAAATTATGGAAAATAATTTTCCTATGTAAAATGTTTTATAAAGACAAATTTTTGGAAATTTATTTTTGACATTATGGTTAAAAGCTTACTTTCATTTTTGCTAAACTATTTTTGGTCTAGGTGCATACATGATATTAGGTGAAAAATTAGAATAGGAACAAACATCTGAGATCTAATTTATGTAAAACAAATAAACATAAAACATATACTTAAACTTCAGATTTTCGTTTCATGCTGAAAAATTTATATTTCTTCATTCTCTCCACAGCAGCACAGAGAAAAGAAAATTTGCAACAAAATGTACCAAAAAAATTATAAAGACAAAAAGTTTATTATGTTGGTGAATTAATGAACTAGTTCGATTTGAACTAGCAAGGAATATAGAGAAAATATAGCAGCGGTGTATCTATTTGTTTTTTCAGCGCATATTTTTTAACAATATTTTGTTAAAAAAAGAGTAAACTCAACAATTGAAATGTTTAATATGGACGAGAATTCCCAGATTCCAGCTCTAATTTTATTATTCTTGTTTGTTAATTTTTTTATTATTTTGATTTGGATGATTTGGATCATCGAATATTCCAATTGAACATAGCTTCAGCAGTTGGCGGAAGTATGCATTCTTGTTCTTTATAGGCATAGCATAGCTAGTGAGCCCACCCCGTGTATTTCTCCTTACTTTTTCTTATTGTAGCTTATAAATATGTATACTTAAAACAAAAAAGACGACCATAATAGAAATATATTCTTGTCAAAATTTTCTTTTACAAACTTCTATGAGATAGATACAAAATTCAATTTAAAGTTCTTAAAAGTTTAATTGATATTATTTTCATACATCGATTTTGAGATTTAAATACCAAAAACAAAAAGCAATTAACTCTAATAAGTAATAATAATTGAGCTAAACATTGTATATATAAATATAAAAATCTATTAGATAAACCTGTAGTAATTTTTAGGACTCTTAACCTCATTTATAATGAATGCGAATAATTTGTAGGCAAAAATTCTAAGTATAAAAGAAAATAACAAAATAAAAAAATAACATCGAAAAATTAGTAGGAAATAGGTAGGTATAATGTAGTGTAAAACTTAGTCTAAATTGAATTCATATATTATAATGGAAGCATTTTTACATCATACATTTATGTTGTATAAAATAATAATGTCAATTTTATGTACCTATATATATGTGTGTGTATTATTTCCCACAATAGCTTTGTTTAGGAAAACAATTGGCTACATGAATATAAACCGTTTCTTGTTTTCCATAGTCCCTTTTTCATCATAAAAATAAATTTTATTATATTGTTGTTATATGTTACAAGAATAATAAACTTTTGTATTTTCCACCTTTTAAATTACAAAAGAATGGTTAGGTACATATATATGTATGTGTTTTTTAGAAACAAGATTTTCAGATTAGTTTTACGAAACGAAAAAAAAAACAAAAATAAAAAAAAAGCAGATTATGTTTCTTTTATTGAAACCATATACATTATTTTTAAATATTTGAAAATCTATACAACTATATCGCCTGCTCAGAAATGAAACAACGTATAATGAAAAGTATAGTTTCGAGTAATTTGAATTTAAAGATTTGAAAATTAATAAAAACGTATAGAAAAATAACAAGTAACATACAATTTTCATCTAAAAAACACATTTTAATCAACATTAAGAATATTGCAAAGTAGTTGTACTTATAAAATCGAGTACGAGCAATCGAATGGTGTTATTGTCAAATAATGACGTATAAATGTCATACGTTGTTTCATTTCTCAGCAGACGATATTAATGTAAAATAATGAGATAATGCAACAAAGTATATAATTATACCAAAATAAGGGATAAAAATGTTTTTATTCTTAGAATATCAGGGTTCTGAAAAATATTTGATGAAGTGCTTTCCCATTTCGCTCAATTCTGAATTATAAACTTAAAGGACGAGTTCGGAATCACTTATTAATTGTTTTTGAACTGATGTTGCTGCCAGTTGGTTCTTTTCAGTGACTGCTTAGTACGAACAAGTAAAAATTTTGAAAATTATAATAATTCATAATAATTCAGTTTGATTCTACTGTACTTTTGACATATTATATACCTATCTACTTTAAAACTGGTTACGAATTCATTATGGAGTCACAGACTTAACATGCAATATACACAATTCAGAACACCGCAAATTTTGCAATAAATTCTATATCAACAATTTTTTTTTGATTTATTTAATTCTTTAAAACAAATATAAAAGAATTTTAAGACTATTATTTTCATTTGATACAAAGAAAAACATATATAATCAGAAATAAAATATTTTGTTGAAGAAAAAAATCTTATACAAAATTAATGGAAATAATATTATTTACTTTTCTATATACATGAAAACGTAATGGATGGAATGTCAATTTTAAGAAATTACAAACAAATAAAAGGGAAACATTTTTTTTTTTTCAGATTCAATGTTTAAAATCAACAATATTTCTTTCATTTGGAAAACAAAAAAAAAATTTATCTTTTTGTATTTGTAAAAAGAGAATTTCCAATTTTAACATATATGTATTATATACCTAATATAATAGTGAGATAGAAATTGTTTTTCATTTTGACAAAAGAAAAACAAAAATAATTAAGAATGTATTACTTGTAAATATAAATTGCATTCTAAGTACAAAATACAAAATATAATATTATTACAAAGAGAATATTATTGACAAAGAATGAAAAAAAAATTTTCATTTGATTTCTTCGTTTTTAAATTTTCATATCAAATATGAAAATTTCTGGTAAAACTTTATAAAGAAGCTTTATATTTAATCCTTTCATTTATTTTTCCGATTGTACATAATATAATTCAATTATTTTTTGTAAACATTGAAAATTCACATTATGAATTGAAGTGAATAAAATTCTTCTTTTTATTTTGTTTGGTATATATATATAACTTCTGTGCAAGGCACATATGGTGAGCTACTTGTGGTTTTTTTTATTAAATTCACATCAAGACAGTAAATATTCAAATTTCTGTATGAATATAAAACTCAAAATGAAAAGAAAGCTAGAAAAAACATAATAAGTAAAGCCAAAATTATGCAATCACTGCTCTGTCAATAAAAAAGTTAAAATAAGTTTGGTTACGTGATATTGAAAAAAATCTAATGTCTTAAAAAAGTTGTTTCTATTTTTCCCAATTTAGCATTAAGAAAATTCAATTTGAATTATTTTTTAGTTTTTGATGTTTTTAATCAAAAACTTAATTTTTATGTGTATATAGAAATAGAAACTTTCATTTGTATGCGACTTTCTGTTAAAAATATTTTTAACATTTTTTTTAGTCACAACTAAACAATTCTTGTAATGTTATTATATATTAGCAAAAAATATGAAATATATTATTTTTGTACGTTATTTTTGTGCTTATATGAGCTTGATTCATAAGCTTTTAATATTTATGAACTTAACGTATACTGTTTAGTTTTCAAATTTTTTGCTGTAATTGATTGTAAAAAAATATATAATAAAACTACATACCAAGATATGAGCACTTTCATTAGAGCACAAAGTAGATCATATTATGTTTGTTAATCATTTATGTTTGTACACTTATACCCTGTATGTTTGGTATTACGTTCACAAATTGTGCAAGAAGTAATTTAAGAATAGAAATACCTCGCAGTAATTTATAGCAGAGTCTTGGTTCCAAGAGTCGATTTCCATTTTTACCGAAGACAGAATTATATTCTAAATTTGTGAAAGTAATCGAATACCAAATTTAAAGTTAAATAAAATTTAAAGTGTTTTGTATTGCAATAATTATAACTTTTGGGTAATTAATAGTAGGGTCTCATCATTTAGTCTTTAAAACATATTATTATCTTGTAACCTAAATATTTAAATAAATTATGTACTCTAATGTTTGACTTTATCAATATATTTGCAGTTTAAATGTTTTGAGAAACTATTTGTTCACTTTTTGTTTGTAGTGGATTATAAGTATTAAAAAAAAAAGAAAAAAACCTCTTTTTTCGACGAATTTTGAAAACAGAAATTATTCCTAATATAGATTTATCTCTATAGGAAAACTTCCTATAATAAAAAATTCAAAAATTATTTTCAGATACAAAAACAACCATGTTATCTTGGATAAGCCTTGTTTTCTTGGAAATTTAATAAAAGTTTTTAAACTGCCATAAAAACTTTTTTTCCATTTAATTTTAATTGTTTAATTACCATAAATTACAAGGAAAATTACTTTTCAGTTTTCTCTTGTCATACTTTTTAAAGAACTTAATAGGAAAACCTTCAAATTCATAAAAAAAAATATAAAAAAAAAATTCTCTACCATCATTATTAAGGATTTAAAAAAATATTTAAATTTGATTAAAAATTTCAAATAAGTCATAATGAAAATGAAAGCATTAAAATGTGTTTTTTTTTCGTATTTTTACACTTAATCAATCATAAAGAAAAAAAATCTCAAGAATAATTCAGGTTTTCATCAAAACTTAACCTTGCTGAAGATCATGAAAAACTTATAAATAATTACATGAATTATCGAAAAATAAACATTTTAATTATCTTTTAAGAAAGAAATAATATTTAAAGAAAGAAGGTAAATTTGGTAAAAAGTTTGTATTGTCACATACACTCCACCATCAGTACTAAGTACAACCATTTGAAATCAGTCTCATTACCCATCTTATTTAATTAATATTGAATACTGAATTAATTAAAGTGTTAATATACACAGTGGTTTAGTTTTAAGCTTCAAAGCTGTAAGATTTTATTTATTTATCTCAGATACTTATTACAAGCGTTACATTTACAGTAATACTTATTTCTAGTTATCACAATTTAACTTAATTCGAATATGCATGAGATGCAGAAAACAAAAACCTACTTAATTCAATATATAAACACATACATATAAAATTATAATATCTACAATTGAATATACTCTATATATACTATCCACTATGTACAATAAGTCAGAACATTCTCTTGTAAACAGATTATAAAATTCCCGTTTGAACGCGTAGGCACCGAATTTGTGTTGCTCTAGTAGCCTGATTAAAAGTAATGCACCTACTTCAAAAGTATATTATTTTTCTTCTAATTTGTTTGTTTCTTACGTTAATACAATTTTTCATTTCGAACTATCACTATATTTTTTAATTTGATTCAGACCACTTTATTAATAATTTCTAATAACTTTCTTTTTGAATACTTCAAGATTACTACAAGATTTTTTTTATATTGAATAAATTTTTGAGATCATTGTTAAAACTTGAAATTGGATTCAATTTTAAAAGCTTAACTACATTTTATTTAAAAAAAATTTTAAAAAATTCTTTATATAAACTCAAACGAGCTTCCCAAAAAACAAATTATATTTTATTCTACATTATAATAATGGAAGAAAACAAAAAATTTTAAAATATTTTGTAATTAATGGTATTTTCGTTTGGAATTGCTTCCTTCTTCTTCTAACAAAAACAGTTTTTTTTTAAATTTGAATATTCCAGAAATCAGCAAACTTATATATATTGTAATTCTATATGAACCTGTTTACATAACAGAATCTAATTTAAATATAATATAGTAATATAGAACATGTAAGATGTATTCATATTCACCCATATCAAAAAAAATATTTTTTGACAGTAAGTGTAAACTTAAATTAGAAAAATGTATTGTGGTAAAGAAAATGAATAATCCTAACGTTTTGTAGATTTTTATGTCGTAAATCCGGATTTATGTGTTAATAATAACTAATTTTCATCAATCATATTCACAGCTCCCTTTTCACACAAAATGAAGGGAATAACATAAAAATGTAAAACAAATTTCGTATTCGTTGTTAACCAATTGAAGAAAAAAATATTTTTGAAAATAAAGGAAAATAGATTAAAGCCAAAACTATTGCAAAAAAAAAAAAAAAAACACTTTTGTCTCTGAACATTTCTTTACTTTAGGCAATTGAAAATTTTCTTTAAATTCCTTCTCAAATCTTACTTTTGTTTCCCTACACATTTTCGCTTTTTAACAATAAAGAAAATGATGGAAAACAATTTCGATTACTTTTACAAAAAGGATAATTAAATTTAATATTTACCATTGTTGTAATGGTTGTTCTACACTTTAGTTTTGTTTATATTTATTGAAGCATAACTTTTGGCGTGTATAAGAAAATAGATTATGTTTTCAACACATTATTATCAATTATGTTTCTTTATATAATATTATTTTCATGTTGATGGCTGAATTTATTTACATACATTATTAAAAAAAAGTGTAGGAATTATACACTTTTTATTACACTATTATTTTACCTATTCTGAATAAAGTTCAGTATTAAGTTTATTTTTATTTTACAGAAGGAAATAGTTTTTTTTTTAATTTTTTTTTTATTTAGTCATCTTGAAATCAGGGCTGTGGAGTCGTCAAAAAATAGTTCCAACTCCGACTCCGACTTCAAACCGCTAAAATTTTCAATGTCCGACTCCAACTCCAAAGCTAAACGTATGTGGAAATATATTTATAAATACGTGCAATACCGAGAAATTCTACTATTGGAAGTGAATGTGTATATGCATTCTAATCTATCAGTAAAAACTCTCGGTATTGCACGTGCATATAGAAAATTTTTTAAAATTCAATGAATTTTGAAACATTTGCTTAAATAATTCTTGGAGTCGTAGTCGCGAATTTTCGTAACGACTCCGACTCCGATTCCAACTCCGATACAAACACAACTCCGACTTCACAAGTCCGACTCCGACTCCCACTCCACAGCCCTGCTTGAAATTATAAAACACAAATATTATATGTACATTATTATAAAAGTTAAGAGTGCTAAAATATTATTTAATTACTATTAAGTATAAAAAATACATTTTTATCATTTAGTAGTAAAGTCTATTAATACTTATGTTTCGCAAATTTTGTCAAATAGTTTTAAATATATAGGTACACGTCTTAAGAACCTAGTAATTTTAGTTTACATAAATACCATGTTAAATTTTGGTTTCTATTTAGGAAATAGTAATGAAAAAGTGTAAATCAGCCTTACAATTTGAAAAAATCCTTCTTCCTTTTTTTTGAATAATTTAATTGAAAATTAAAATATTAATTTATAAGTAAGTCCTTAATCCTATTAAAATAAATTAAAATATAAGAAAGTAAAAAAAAATCATGTATATATTTTAATTTAAATATACATACATAATGTATATGCATTTCACTCATTATATATAAATTTATTGCATGCATAATGCATATATGGTTGTTTCCTCGTGAATTGCAAAAAAAAAATAGTTAGGGAGTACTTAGCCGGAATAAAATGAGTTTGTTTAGAAAAAAAGATGAAAAAAATTGTAGTATATTAATTGCTCCAAAAATTCTAGATTAAATACATAACCAGTTCTTTTATAGCAAATAAAATAATAACTTTTAATTGAATTTTTTTTTTTTTTGGTGGTTCATGAAAATATTATATGGCAACAATACTTATTTTCAAATTTTTCATTCATACAGCAGTATCCACTATCGAAAGCAACACCATTATTTACACCCGATTAAATTAGCATCCATTTCATGAAAAATAACCTTTTTAAAACTTTGCCTGTTCTTTCTATGGTCAACTTTTTTTGTTTGCCCATATAGAGTAAAAATATTGAAAATAATGCACATAAAAACTTAAATAAAATGTTTTTTATGTACACTTATTTAATCTTAGATATTTAGAAAATGCACAAGTTACAGTATATAAACTTTTAAATCTGTAAGATGTTAACTGTGTAGGTAGAGTATTATGCTAAAATAAGTAACAATTATATTATACAGCAAAAAAAAATTCTATTTGTTTAAAAATGCACATAACATTTTCTTTAGAAATTGTTAATATACACAATGTTGTATTTATATAAATATAAATATAAATACTTTTTATATGTACCACGCTTTTTGTTATTTTTAATGTTTTCAATTAAAATAAATGTGATAGGTTCACTGATCTGAAATTAATTAGCTGATTCAATATTTTCAATATAAAATATTTATTTTTTTTTAATTTACTGATAAAATATATATGTCCAACAAATAATCACGGTACTTTTTAATAGATATACCTAGTGAAAATTTTAAATGGATTTATTTATGTTAAAGCAACAGATTTCACCTTTCTTTTTTACTTTACAAAATGTAAATAGGAACATGGCAGGGAAATAGTTGTAGTTTTATAGATTTAAAAAGAAAGCAACATTTATGTTTTCCATTTCCGGGACTACAAAGTTAAAAAAGTATATATAAAATCATTTTGGCAAAACAATGAAATGTCTTATAGAAACTTTAAGAGATAATTTTAGCACTATTGTTTAACTAGAGAAAATAATTCTTCGCGACTTTTTAAATGTTATATGAGAAGAAAATATACTTTATATTGTCTCATTTTGAATTTTCTTAAAACAATAAAATGTCAACTTTATATAACATAATGTTTAAAAACATAAATTACATATTTTTTTTTATAATAAATTTTTTATAAAATCAAACATAGAAATATCTTTAAATAAAAATGTGGAATCTTCGATCCAACGTAGTATAAAATAAGTCCCTAGCTATTATAAAAAAAAAATTAAAACAATTTAGAAACTACTGACAATTCTGCGTGTCGAATAGGGGTATTTTTTTAAAATTCAAATTCATAGTCGAATTAACACCTGACATCCCTGGGTATAATGATTTGAAAATAAAAATCATTAAATTTTAATAAATATATTTTTAAATCTATATTTTAATCATTATAATCCACTGTGTAAATCATCAAAAAATTATGATTTAACAGATTTATGTAAATAAATTATTAGTATGTTGTCATAAAAACTACTTATGTACATATTATAATAACTATAATTTTAAAGTATAAGTAGGTAGATTAATTTAATAAAATTAAATTAAATTATTAATTATTAATATACACTAAATGTAATATTTAAATAATTTTATTTTCACTAGAATTTTGAACCACAAAGTGATTTAATTTTCATAAAAAAAAAAAATGACGGTATTAAAAAAATTATTTTAATACCAATATTTTGTTTGAACAAACTTCTAAATATTTATATATTGTAGAAAATATAATACAGCTTTGACATGCATAAAATTGGTATAGAATGTTTTTAGGTTTTTGATAAAATTTTACCATTCTAACGTTAACTTCCAAATAATAATTTCATAATAACTAACATACTTAATGAAAAGAAAAAATAATAATAATAATAATCCAAAAAAAAATTTGATAACTTTTTGAAATTTGATTGGTTGGGTGCAATTCGTCTAAAGTGTTTTTTTTTTTTCTCGAACAAAAAAGTGTAGAAGTTTTGTATGAAAAATTTATTGCATCATAGAATGCATTTATGTGATGCATTATTTCATTACGTCAAAACCATTAAAAAACAACAAATGGAAGTAAAAGTCAAAAATAAAAAAATTAAAATGTAAAGAATTGTTCACCAGAGATGAATATAAATCACTTTGTTAGAAGTTTTTGAAAGTCATTGAATCATTTTGTCTAAAAGTAAAGATAAAAGCAATACTTATATGTATATACGCAATGTAACTATAAAAGTTTTTTTTTATTTTTAACTTTCAGAACGATAGATCAGGAAATTTTCTATAATCATTGTTATATAAAACTTAAAACAATTTTTTTTTTTTTTTTTTAAGTTTTTAAATTGAAAAGTTATTTTTTCTTTGAACTTTTTTTTTTCTTCTGTAAGGTTTATTGTCAGAAAAGTTTTCCCTATACATGTTAAAAATTTATATTTATTATTTAACTTTAAAAGATATGTGAAATACCAATGAAAATGTACAAGGGAATTTTCCATCATTCAAAAATAGTAGATTACAATACATTTTAAGAAAATTTGTTATTCTTGCGAGTTTTGTATACACACAAACACATAGACACGAGTCATGTTTATATCACGAGACCGAAGGTCGAGTGATATAATATTGACGAGTGTCTATATGTTTGTGTGTATACAAAACGAGCTGTATAACAAATTTGATTAACATGTATTGTATACTGCTTTAATGTGCATGTGAGAGGGAGTTGAAAACAATACATTTATAATGAAAAAAATAAACAAAAAAGTTCAAAATGAAGCAAGGAAATAAAATTTAATAAGGAAGTTTATTTATTTATCGAAATGATTTCAAACCGGAAGATTCCTAAAATATTAAAAAAAAAATTAGTAATTTTTCCAAAAAAAAATTATTCATTTTCTTTTTTGCAAAAAAAAAAATCGAATAATTTTTTTTTAGAAAAATTACTAATTTTTTTTTTATTATTTTAGGAAATAATGGTCTTCTTAAATTTTACTTAATTTTATTTTTAATTATTAAAAAAAATAATAATAATTTTATAATTATTTTTTTTATAATTAAAAATAAAATCAAATAATAATTATATAATTATAATTTATATTTACAATAAATAATCTCCTTGATGCTGCCATTTTCTTTGTTTGTGATAGAAGAAAAAAAAATTCTTACTTGACATTTGACAATCACAGCAAACTTTATAATGACAACAAATATATTTTCAGGGTTACCATTGTTCTATTTTTATTCATTTTGTTTTTTTGAATAAAAATAAGTCCAATTTTTGAAGTGTGGTTTAAATTTTTGTACTAAAATCCAACCACACTCGTTTAAAAATTTAGTAGTAGAGGTTCGAAGATCCTTTAAAAATAGTAGATTGAAACACATGTTAAGAAAATTCATCGACTGATCGACTGGCCGCTTTTTAGAAAAAAAAAAAATAGCCGCGTATTTTTTTATTGGTTCTTTTTTTTTTTTTTGTTTGCTCAGAGGGAAAATATAGATTAGCTCAGAGGGAAAATTTAGATTTTAGCATTATAAACTAAGCTTTGATTGACATTGATATGATGCATGTGAGAGGTATACATTTGCAATTTTTTTTTGGTATTTGTCTGTATTGAAATATTGTGAGTGTGAGTGATATTATTTTTGTTTATAGTATTACGCAGTTGAAAATGAAGAATGTAAATACAATATAGAGCAATGTAAATACAATTTACATCACAGGGAAATGTAAATACAATTTACATTCCTCTATAATTGCATGTGTATTGATGCATGTAATGGACCATTTACCGAGCTAAATTTGCGAATGTAAATACAACTTACCGAAGACATGCGCATTAAAAATATTATTTGCTAGATTTTTTATTTTTTTGAATAAATATATTTATTACTTAAAATTTAGTTTTTCAAACTTTTACTAACAATTTTAAAGTTTTGATACAAAAAAAAAGAAAAAATTCAAATCTAGTTCAAATTTAATATCCATGCAGCATAACAAACATAGATAAAGCATTAAATAAATTTTCTTGATGATTTAATATTTTGATATCAAAGGCGAGCACGAATATTTTGTAACTTAAATACAGAATCGAAAACATATAACACATAGTCATTGATTAATTCAAATATTTTGATTGACATGACATCAAGTTCATAGAAATTAAGATTCAGATTTTGGTTCAAACGATCAAACTTTTTTAAGTAAAATATCAATATGGACCATAACTTTATTAATTACCCAAATCAAAATATTTGTAGTATATTATATTCAAAGTTTAAATTATTTGTTCCAAATAACTTGAGTTTTAAATAAAAATTGTAAAACGAATATTATTGCATAACCGAATGAACCGAATAAAATATTATTTTAAGTACAAGGAATACTACCTATATAATTTGTAGATGCATGTTATGAACGTTTTTATACGACTATCTGATTTTATTTATAATAACAATAGAAAAGTCCTGCAACTGTTGATATTTTTTAATTTAAGCGTCGCTCGTTACATTCAAAATATTATCAATATTGTAATATGTAATCGCTCCATTATAACATTAAAAAAATAATGAAAATATTCTTTCTCATTTGACTTATTGACTTACAGCCGGAAATTCTGCAATAAATTTTATATAAATATATACTTTAACTATATTATGCTATTGACATAAAATTGACTATTAAAGGAAATTTCAGTATTTATTTTTTATCAAAAGTATATTTCAATGAATCGGAAGTAGAAAATAAAAAAATGTTTCAATAATATAATTATAAAAAAAAAATGTTAAAAAAAAGGAAATATTTTAATGATTTTTATTTTAAATAAATGAAGATACTTCTTGAATATAAAGGCATTGAAATTGTCAATAAGTTACCTACATTTTTTTTTATTATTTTTATAATTACATTCTATGTGTTAATTACCTCGTTTGGATAATTTTTATCTGAATAATAATCTGAAAATAAAAATTTAATGTGAACCCAATAGACTATCTGAATAAATTATTAATTTAAGTTAATTCAGGCAAACGTTTTATAATTCAGTTTATTGAGTTTTGAATAAAATGGTAAACGCTTTCAAGCTGTGCAGTCTTAATGGATTGATTGTAAATAAATCTCGTTTTATTCGTTCAATTTTTTAACTATAGTTGTGAATATGATTTTAGAGTTTTAATCACGTATTGCACAAAGATAAATAATAAATATATGGGTAATTCTTTTGAAGAACTTCAAGATTACAACTTTATTGAAAAGTTCTTGCTTACTTTATTGTAAGTTTATTAAAACTAAATTTAATTGATTAAAAAACTAAAAATAATACTCAGAAATTTCCTGTTCCTGGGTATTATGTAGTCATAAAATGTATGTTTTATCTATGGTTTATTGTTTTAATCTAAATAAATATATATTTAATTGGCAAATGTTCGTAAATTTTTTTTCTGACAGATTTCGATTCTTGTAACAATATTTTTTTTTTTACAAAATAATATTAATAAGTGTATTTGTGAAATTTAATTGAGGTTAAGATACAATTAATGTAATATGTATATATATTTTTTCAAAAGATATTCAATTCATGAATGAAATGAACCCACGCAAAATTGCTTTAACTTTAGCCATAGAATATGAGAATGAATGAAATTTAACAAACAATGATCTTTTATTTAAAAGGATGAAGTTTTGTTTAATTTTTTTTTTTTTTACTTTCATTCATTTTAATTATCCTCAACAGTGTAATTGTATAAATACTTGTTCCAGAAATAATTCATTCAGAGAATTTTATCACGTTTGATAGAATAAGTTAAACTGATTTTAAAATTCGTATGAATTTTTATGTAAAAAAAAAAAATTATTTAATTCCAATTTTAATTTCAATAAGTATGCAATATCGTTGTTAATTATTATGTAAATTGATATTGCACGAACTATAAAGAATATATGTATACAAGTTAAAAAAATTTTTCAAGACTTTTTAACTGGATCTTAGTTAAATAATCGTGCAACAATTTTGTTTTCGAAATTTTTTTCTCATAACTTAAATCAATTATTAGACTTTTTGCACAGTTAAATAAATCAACTGCCTTTATCTATAATTTAATCTGTTTTACTACTATTAGGAATCTGCAAACTACAATAGTAAACTATGTTTTCAATGTAGTTTGTCGTTGATTTTTCGAATTAAATTTAAACTTTATTCTTTTAAAAAACAAAATATTTAATTCTATTTCAAGCTGGCTGGCTTAGAAAAGAGAGAAAATTTTAGCCCAACATGAATGTGAAATTTGGTCGTTGGAGCACTATAATGGAAAGAAACGTATAGGTACCTAGTTTTGTAATATAATGTATTATCTATTATTCCAAAAAGCGGCAAAAAAATTTGACGTTTCTCATTTTTATAATCCACCAATAAATACTTAGATCTATTTTCTTATTTAATTTAAGGTTAATTACTTCACTGTAAATACAGTTGTGTATATACTAAGCATTGTATACAAAATAACAAAATTATTATCATTCATAATAATCATGTTCTTAAATTAACCAAAATTATTTTATTATATTTAATTTTCTTAAGCAAATAATATTAAAACTATATTATAATTATGTTTACTTCTTTATTTTATTTTATTTTTTATTTAACGAAATAAGAAAATTTTTCCATGGAGATGAATTAAAATTAATTTTCATATTATATATGTACATATGTATGTTCCATCAGCAGCAGACATAAATTACATAATATTGTATAAATAACATACAGTTTATATAAGGATAAATACAATTGTGAAACGTATAATTTAATTTCAATTAACATTTTCATATATATTTACATAAAAATAGTATGTTCATTCATGTTTTTTTTTTGTACAATATTGATGGAAATAAAATTTGAGAAAAATGAATTCTCGAAAGTTACTTTTTTTAAATCTATAGAACGCCACTGATAAAGCTCATATGGAAAACTTAATCTATCTATACACAGATTACAAACATACTCATTTTAAATTTGAATGAAAATGTATACAAAGAATTTTACTAATTCCGTGTCTTCTAACTGATTTAAGTTCTAAAGTCATTCATAATAAATTAATGAAAATTTTTAAATTAAATTGATAGTAGATTATATGGAAAATACTGTTTTCTAAAAATCTGTTAAAATCCACAATCACTAAAAAATATGTCATATGAATTTAAGAGTTGCATGCATATGTAGTATAAATAAAAACAAATATATAGAGATGCATATTTTACCCCATCATCACATAAATATTATTCATTCTTTTTTTGCAATTTTAATTTCGCTTGTTTAAAAATGTGCATTTTATATTTTCTTCGAGATACTTCAAAATTCATGATTAAATCAAAATTATCCTAATGGTATGAAGTTTTAAGTTAGAAATTCTCTGAATTTGGCATGAATCCAATTATTTTTTATTTTATTCAAAATCATAAAAAAAAAGTGAATGAATGAAAAAACATGTTATCTAATGGTGCATAACTTTCGAGAGAAAATTTAAAAAAAAAATTTCATTTTATTTCACGAAATTAAAATGAAATTTATTATCTTAAATACATTGCTCTCTGGTATTATTATTATCATATAAGACATAACTTTTTGAAATAAACAAATAGATTTTTGAATATTTTTAGTTTTATAATACCCTGATACTTGGATCCTTATCATTTTAACTAAATTTATTTTATTTTTTGTACTCATTGTTTGTTAGTTCTGTATACTCGAAAACTAGTAAAAGAATTTAGTTTTTTTTAAAAGAAATTAAATTCTGTTAAATTCAAATACATATTAAATTCTTAACTCTTATATTTTATACAAGTACAGAAATTTTACACGAAAAAGTAGAATAAAATTATTTACAATAATTATAAATTTTTTAAAATTATTTTTTACAAAGAAAACTTGAAAGAAAACAATTTCAAAGTATCATGTCATATCACAATTAAAAATAATCACAGGTGAATTATAGGTTATTATAATGATATCCTATATATATTCTCAGTAAGTGACTAAAAATATCTAAATATCAAACCACTGTCAGCCCACAACGAAACACTGTTCAAGGAAAATTTCAACTATACACAAGAAATAAATACTATAGAAAAAATAAAAAAAGCAGATTAGATTTTTAAGTAAATACGATTTTTATGTAATATGTATAAGACATTTACGATTTTTGGTATTTCATTAACAAAAAAAAAATGTATGTTTTAAATCTTTTATATATTTTTGTTCGTTTGATTTTTTTTTTCTCAAAGTAATTCAGTAAGAATTTCTTTTATTGAATACATTTTTCTTAGAAATCTTAAAAATACGGAAAAAATAAAGTGAACATACGCACCCACCTCCTGTCATATTTTGAAAGAAAAAAAAAATACAGAAAAAGTAATAAAAAGTTTATTGAAAAGATTAAATCCTAAATGAATGAAATTAATGTCGAAATTTCAAAATAATTGAACAAATAATCTTACAATTGATTGGATAAGCGAATGTACATTTATTCTCATCAAAGCTCTTTAACTTTTGGTAATAAATATGAAGAAAAAATCAATTCAAAAATACTGAATCTAGTATTATACAAAATTTCACAAATTTTCTTATATCTCTACTTTCAATGATCGATTATCTCATTATAGATCTCAGCAAGAACTGAATTTTCCTTCGAAAGAGTTGTAACTGTAAGACTCAAACCATATATATTCTTCTATAATTATATGCAAACAACAACAGATTTTTATTTTAATGTAAGTTAACAGCTGTTCAGAAACCGCAAATTCAATCGATATTTAATAAAAATTAAAAATACAAAAAAAAAAAATTTACTTAGTACAAAACTATTGAAAACAATTTTTCATTGAGGAAATAAAATAGAAATTTTTTTTTTCCATTGAGAAAATTAAATACTATTCAAACTAAAAACATAAAAAATAAATAAAACATAAGTCCAGCAGAATTTTCTTTTTCTTTCTATTTTAAAGGCACAAGTTGAAAAGTCTATCATTTTTTTTTTATTTCACTTCAAAGATGAAAAATTTTCAGCTGCTAAAAAGGAAAAAAAAAAAAAAGTAATTTATTAAGAAACTAAATGGTTTTTACTTCTTTATTTGGATAGAAAAAAAAATACATAATTTTTCCTGTTTTAAACAAATCATTTAAAAAAGTTTTCCATTAAAAATATTTTTTTTTTTTTATGAAATCCAAGAGTTTTCTTTTCTTTTTATTTTTTTTTTTTTATAAATTTTTAAAAATATAGAAAAAAAAAAGGAAACGTTTTCAAAAAGAAGTATATTATTTCAAAAGTACTCCTTACGGCGCAAAAACATAAAAAAATTGGAAAAAAAAATAATGTATTGAAGAAATCATAAAAAAAAAAAACGTTAAAAATTCCACTACCACGGGCTTACTTTGAAAAGCTATAAAACATAGGCAAACGAATTCAATTATTGTCGGTTAATAAATTATTTCATATTTTTGTTTTAACATTTTAAAAATTTGATTTTCATATTTGCAACTCAAAATTTTTAAATCTGAAAAAATGTGGAACCTTGTTAATAAACCCGAATAAAAAAAAATTCCCTGCAATAACGAGCAAGGTATTTTGAGTAATAGATCTGCAGCTTAGATATATTATTATTAATTTTTATTTAATATCGCCTTTATGCAAAATAATGTACCAAAAATCCATGAATTAGAAACATTTGATTTCAAATAAGTCTAATATATTAATCTATGATATTTATATGGTAAATTTATGGTATTTATTGCAACTGATATAATATTATTGCAAGTTTATCTTATCTTTCACAAAAATTGAGTTAGCTCCTTAAAATAGTATATTTGAAAGAAGAATAATGCACAAGATAAATATAAATACAATTATTTTTTATTTGAATTAAAAAAGAAATAATTTACTTTAGCTAAAGAAATCTGATTCCTTGTAAACTAAAGAAAGTGTATAGCTAAATTATTAAAAAAAAAACGCAATCTTATAATATATATAATAAAAATTACTCTTAAAAATAGAAAATAATTAAAATTTATTTTTATATCGGCTTGTTCCAGGAAATTTTATATTGCACCTATTAATTTATTCTATATATGTATGCGAACTAATTCTGTATTTAATAACTTCGAAAATAATTCCTGAAACAATTTCTCAACTGATTATTTTTCCATCTTAATTACAACTTTATTTTTGCACCCTGCTCTATTACAAAGCTAGAAGCAAGAAACATTTTAGCATATGTTAAACATAAAATATATCAAAAAACATATTAAAAATGTACGCACTTTTTTCAGGTCACGTATTTTAACCATGAAAAATATTTTAAATGAAAAAAAAAATTATGTAAATAACAAAAAAAAAAATAATCTAAATAAATTTCAGAGGACAATGTTATTTAAAATGTATATATAAAAATCTTTTACATTCTTTGGTTTCTATTTCATTGAAGACCCAAACTTAATTATAAATATTTTTAATTTTTTCTCCGATTTTCAATGTTAAAAAAAGAAAATATTATTTTGCCATCATAAATATTACTACAGCTAGTAGTACATAGTACTTGCTAAACGTGTATATAAGAATTTTACCTAACATAAAGTACTTATAATGTACCCGGGTACAAAAATATAACTTGTACATAATTCTGTGAGAAATTGTTTTTTTTTCAAGAACTAATGTACTAAAGACAAACTAACTTAATTTATTATAATTGAAGCTTGTACGTAGGCGTAATAATAATATAAATCTATCATAACTTTAAACAAAAAAAAAAAAAAACCTTAAACTAAAAAGGAAATGGATAATAAAGTTTTTTTTATCTTTTTCACTACAGGAAACTTTCTTAGAAATAAATAATTTATTTTTTTATACGGTTTAAGATTAGATATGTATATATACACTTTCATATATGCTTGTTGTTAGGTTGAAGGCTCCACAACAGGAATCACATATATGTTAACGAGAAATAAAAAATATATAAAGAAAAAATGTCAATCTAAAATATATCCTGTACAGTGAAAATAATTAACTATATTATGTACAGTATATAATTCAAATGTATATTTTATAGTATATAAAATCGTTTAAATCCTTATTAAACTTTATATTTTTTATAAGTTATTTTATTGATGTTTAAATGGCACGCAAATTTAAAATCAAATAAATTTAATATTTTTCTTGTATATTTTTATGGGCAAAATAAAGTTTATTTTATTATGCGAACGGAAATCTAATTTAGCTTGTGGATTTTTTTTTCTATTTAGGTTAGCTCATAGTAAACATTTTTGTCAAATAATTCATGACCTAAAATCAACAGGATCAACTGCATTTCCCTAGTTAAGTTACCTTAATTTGGTCTAATAATCATATCAGCCTGAACATAAAAAATTAATATTTTTATTAAGCAATAATTAAATAATGTTCGTTCAATTTTTCTTCAGTTGCAATTTCTATACTTAATCTTATTTCTTACTTTAGTCAAGTTTCTAAATATATATACTTCATATTGTTATCCTTATGCATACTTAGTTAAAGATCAATATACAGAATATCTAATGAAATATTGAATTTATACCGATAAAATTTCCAATTAGAATAAACCATAATCAAACTTCAAACTAACAAACTGCGAGACAATATTGCCTAGAACTATGAATCTTTTATTCCAATACACAACATAAATATACTTATTTCTATTCATATATTAGTAATTTAGAGCATAATAACATACCAAGTTAATAAAAAACAAAAAACCAGCAATAAGAATTATAAAAAAAAAAACAATTCTATCAAAATAGAGTAAGTAAATTCATTATTTATTTGTAATAATGAAAATAATAAAGAATTTTCTTCATTTAATATGAGTATAAAAATAAATACTCTATTATGTTGAATGTATATAAAAATAAAGTCGTATTATAAATAGAAATGTAATTTACAATTTACATCATACACAATAAAAGTCCTTTTATTTGGCGAAAGCAAAAAAAACAAAAAAACAACCACAAAACCGTATATTTATTTATATAATATACACATTAATTTATGTCCTTATTTTGATTATTATGAAAACTCACGTATTCTGTAGTTTCCTAAAATTATTTTCGTCAAAAAATTTTGAATACCAAATTGTGTATATTAAACTCTATTCAATATGTAATTGTAATAGTTATTCAAAATTTCATAATCAACATTTTTGTGTAGAAAATTATGTCCGCAATTTTAAGTTTTTTAATCAGAACAAAAAATTATCATTTTCTTTATACCTTAATAAATATTTTCTAACTACAATAATTTAGTATTTGACTGGAGGATTAATATCATTTACCAAATTCAGGCCAAAAAATTTAAAGTAAAAAAAACATTTTTATTATCAAATTTTAAAATTTTTCTAAGTTTTAGAATGTTTTTTTAATTAAACAATAAATTCTTAAAAAACTTAACAATAATTTAAAAAAATATTATTTTTCATAAAACATAATGTTCAAATTAAACAAATATTATTTTTGTTGAAAACAACAAAATTTTAAGCTTTTAAATGACAATGTTTAACAACTAGCTTTTAAATTTTTTTTTTTTTTCTGTAAATATAATTGTTTATTATTATTATATCTCTTGCCGGATAAATGTATTTATTTATTTTTTTTATATCTTCAAAATAATCTTGAAATATATTTTCAACAAATGTTTTCATCCATATTTCCTACATATTTTATTTTTTGAAAAAAAAATATTTTTTTTTGTCTGTTTTTCCTTTACCTACGCAACCGCCAAAAATTAATTTTTAAATTGTCTGAACAACAATTTTATTTCTATTATCCCATTTTAAAAAATTTATTATATACCAACTTTCATAAAAAATATTTCAAGAAAAAAATATATATCTGATTTATACAAATTATGCTAGAAATTATTTCACGGTCTTTATTGTTTTAAAGTTTCAAGGATTCATCAATAATTATAAATATAAAATAAAAAATAATATACGAAAATAATTATATTGGTTTCTCAGATTTAACTTATTTTTTATTAAATATTTATAAATATATTCATTATTTATAAGGGGGATTATTATTAATTAATTATTATTAGAAATTTGAACGTAGATACAGATTAATCTTGGAATTTAATTTTACTCATTTAAGTTTGTTTATTATAAGAATTCAGAAGTGTTGTAAAAAAAACCAGAAAGTTCTTATATTACATGATTATAGAAATAATGAAGACGCTAGGTATAAATATATACATAAACACATATTAAATTTTTTTTGTTAAATACGTGTACGTATTATTTTTCGTATATAGACTAAGAAATTTTAAACGCATATAATAAAGCATAAAAAGAAACTACGGTGGGTGTCAAATATTTTACACGTGGATCTCGTATATTTAACGAAAATGAATTTCGTTTATATATTATACTCCTGTTCTATTTGCATATATATACATATGAAATAAATAGATAAACATAAAATGTATTTATTTACATAGATTTTGCATAATCGTGTTTATTATGAAAAGGATTTACAAACTTGTTAATTTATTAATGAAGATATTACACCTGAAAGAAAAAAGATTAATTATTTAACATAAATTAGTGTTTCAACACACATTATTTTCATTAAGGTTAGAAAAATGTTTATTTAAAAAATATCTTTCAAAATTAAGTAATACTTGAATGAATATAAAATCCTGAATATTAGCTATAGTAGTATGGTATGGAGAAAAAATAGATTATGTTACAGTACATATAGAAACAAAAATTGCTATCTTATCGTTGAACATTATTTGAATTTTACAAGAACTTAATGTTGAATGTATATGTATAGTAAAAATTAAACTGTACAATTGTGCATAAATATATGATTTTAGTATATATTCATTTTGTTTCCTAACAGGACTAAAACCATAATAGTGTAAAATATCGAAATACAAAATTTGTAAATCATAAATGGATTGGATATAATTTACAAACTGAAAATAAATGTACTTTCTAATAGTTTTGCACTTACTAGTTTTGTATTTCAATATTGTATTATCCAACTTAAATAGAAACAATTACAAATATCATGTGCGATTTTCGGGTTAATTCTTTTTATTTAATGAAACGAGTATTTAAAAAAAAAATATATTGAAAACTGAGCAACATTCAGATATTCAATTATATCATAAATCTATTTAATGTGTATTTTATTTTTACACTGAACAGATAGCTGCGGCAGATATATTTTCTATATATTTTTGCTAGGTATAGTTTATAACTGGTTCTTATAGCTAATTTTGCGACGAATTTTTTTTCAGTGAATATTGTATACAGTTTTTACATTTTCGTTGCTTAGAATTATAATAGTAATAGCAATTTATTGCGTACTGTATACATTTATGTAAAATCGTATTGACAATTTAGCACAATAAATCAGTTTCTTTTTTAAAAAACTCAAACTCTAATTAGTTCCTCTTTTTTTTATTTCAAACTTAGAATTATTATAATGAATGTGTCCTTCATACCTACATATATACTTAAGTCATTATAGTATAGATTGAGCAGTTTTTAAATAATGAGTTTTTAAAAAGATTTATTATTTTCCACCCACTTTTCTTTTATAGGAATTTGCTTTAAATGGTATAAATTTTTTTATTTGCTTGCTGAAAAATGTATATGTGGTACATAAAAAGCAAAATTATGAATTTTATAAAATAAAAAACTAATTCATTATAGTTGAACCAAATAAAATAAAAACATTATCTCATTTGAAAACATGTTGAAATAAAACGAACTTTGGAATGTTAGCTAATTAATATTTGTTCATATTACATACAATGTAAACGTAAAGGTTTCAAAACCAGATTCAATTAATCAATAATGGAACAAAATGTTAGGAAATGTGCAAAACCAGATTCAATTAATCAATAATGGAACAAAATGTTAGGAAATTGCAACAAAACGTATAAATTGAAAAAAAAATAAAAAAAATTTAAATAGCATAACATAAACATAAATGATCTCTGAAAGAAATTTGATTAATATTAAAAGAGACCAGACCATCATAGATATTGCATTCAGCTATAATAAGTTATTATAGCAACAAAATCTAATATCTAACTTAATGGGATTTTTGAACACAGATGCTTGATTTAATTTTTTCGTGATTTTATTTTTCAATTAGAGCATATCCATTGTTAACCTCTACGTTTATGTATGTTCTAAAACAAAACAAAAAAACTTAAAAGGATACATGACAATACATACTAAATGAAATGCAGTAAAAAATAGTAATATTCATGAAAACTGATATGATCAACGTATTTAACCAATTTTTTGTTTTATGTAGATATTTGCTGGAAGCACTACATTAAATCTTAATGTGTTTTCCATTAAAATCATTATATCACAAATCATATTTTCTTGCCATATTAGAGTTTAAATGTAAACGTTGTTGATCTTCTCTATTTCTAATGTTTAAATGTTTTAAAAAATTCTACTGTTTTCAATAGCTTGAATTGTATAAATTTATCGCCAAACATTAGAATGAAATGAAAATTTGATGGTATAGTAAACGGACAAATGAATTGAAAATTTATTAGAACCCTATTTTAATTTAATAGAACTTTAATTTTTATGTACGATATTTAAAACAACATATTTATAAAATATATTAATTCTTACAAAATTCGTAGAGATATTTACAAAAATAAATTTTTGTATTAATTCAAATTCTTTAAGTTAATTATCATTGAAATGTCACGAAATGTCATGAACAGAAATAACCACTTATCTATCACACTTAAACAAAACTATTAAAAACTAATAAACATTTAAACTATTAGTGAAGTAAACATAAGTCGTAATATATATGTAGATGTGTACAACGAGATGGTATATTAATTTTTTTTTTAACTTATACACATTTTTCTTCTTCTCATTGCAACACAATAAATTTTCTTTCCGAATATTACATTAAATTATATTTTTTATAATTCTAATTAAAAAATGTACCAGTATTTTATATTTATATTATATTATATTACACACTACAGAGTGAAAATGGTAAAGCCAAAGGTAACAAAAAAGGTAAGTGGGATAAAGTTCCGAATAGCTCATACTTCCGATCAAGCTGAAGTTTGGATGGGGTTTAAGAGAGTCCGATCAATTTTTAAAATCAAAATAGTCTTTGGTGATCAGAAATGGTACTCCAAAGTTTTCATATATTGGGTATACCTAATCCATGTTTTAAACCTGATTTGTCACATTTTTGAAGAAGGAATAGAGGTGGTCCCGAAGATGTCAAATCCAAGACGGTTTTGTGGAGAAAGCCAACATTTTATAGATATGCGCCCAAAATTGTCTCATGTTAGGTAAGTAAATCACATAGAGAGGCGGTATATATAACTAATTAAAGACATAATAACAAGTCTGGAAAATATCCTCTCTATTTTCAAACCTTTAAAGTGCCTTTAACAACCACTTTAGATTTAAAATCTTTTAAAATAATATTTTTTCTTCCAGGAATTCTTTAAAAGAATTTTATAAATATTTTATTTGATTTATTAATCCTTATAGTTAGATTTAGTCATTTTGTACACTTCCAACTCTTACTTCTTTGTAAATCAACAGAGAAAATTTTGAAGGATCAAAGAATAAATTTTTGTTCGGAAAAAAAAATTTATTTTCTTCTTCATTTTGAACCCGAAAATTTTATGTTTTCTTTTTAAGTTGATATTACGAGAAAAACGTAGGACCAAATATAAAATTGCTTTGCACGATTTTTTTCTGAATAATTATAGGGTGTTTTAGTAAACAATTCAATTTTGCGAATACTACAAAATTACACCAAATAATAAGTCTAGTTCTGATATTTCAGTTAAAAATTAAAAGAATTTAGTTTCCATTATGATGATTGAAACTTCAGTAAAAAACCCATTTTCGTATTAAATGTTCACATTTCGTTAACATGGAACTATATTATTTGTTTTCCAATTATAGCTTTTACACATATTATAGTAGCTTAGAGTAAAATTATAATACGTTACAAAACCTTCGTCTTCTGTGTTATCCTGACATTAAGTTTCCTGTTTTTAATAAGCTCATTGGTCGATTTCTATCCGAATCACGAATGTTATTTCTGACCAAGTCTTCCTGTACCAACTATGGATTGTTTCAAATTCAATAATATAAAAATTTCTCTTTCAAGTTCTATAACGAAGTTCAAGTTCTATAACACAATCTTGCGGTACTTTATGATTTCGCGAAGCTAATTTTTTTTTTATGCTTCAACTATTTTTAATTATTAAAAAAAGGTACTCAAATATGATTTGATTACCCAATGGCGTAGAAAAATATTTATTAGCTACAAACATTTTAAAAACTTATTAAAAAAAATTTAAAGAATTTTGCAATTATGTAGTTAGTTATACCTAGGTTCTTGTTAATGTAATGAATTATTCATGCCAAGTAAATAAACTAAAAGAAAATTTTCTTTTGCTTAAATTTTTCTTTCTTTAAAATTTTTTTGCGAAAATTCGCTATATAAGTTTTAAAATTATGTATGTATATACTAAATAATTAGTTTGTAAAAATTATATCGCGAAAATAATGTTATTTTCTACAGAAACTTCTTAAGTTTAAGTTCAATAAATTTTTTTAATAAAAACTTTGAAAAGAGAATATTTAATATTTTTGTACATATAATTGTGTCGATGTTTATCAAACCGCGTCTATTCCATTTTTTTTTTTAATTTAAAAATAGCAAAAACTGATAGCAAATTCGAAGACGAATCCAACGATGTATTATACTCATTTTTTTTTGAAAAGTGGAATTGACGAGTTTTGATAAACATCGACACAATTGTTTAACATATTTTCTAAAAGTTAAAAGATTTATTTATTAATTTTTAATAAATTTATAAGAAAGACAAAATAATTTTATTTTAAAAATTTTATAACAGAGCAATGTTAGCGCCAAAAATGTCTTTACTCAAATACGGAAATGTTTCTGTTAGATAAATTTAAGAACATATTTTACTCATTAGAATTTGATTGCACATAGAATTTAAATAACAGTTGACATGTATACACTACAAACTCAAAATTTTTCTAACCCTTCAAACCAAATACATTCTTCAATAATGTAAATCAATTTCAGAATATGTAGGTACTTACATTCCTACGTACATATATGTACAGAATCGTTATACCACAAATTGTTTTTTAATGTTTTCAAATTATTTTTTGGGATATAAACACTGTAAAATTGTTTTTATGAAATAAAAATTTTTAAAATATTGTTAAAATGTAAAATCATGAAGATTTCATTTTGCAGACAAAGGTACACATGGTGGTATATGGTAACATATAAATAAGTTCAAGAACTTTTTTTTCTTATTTTCCATTTAAAAGAAATTCAATTCGCGATCTTTGTGGATTCAAAATCTTTCTATTTTTGAAATCAGTTACGGCCAAAGGATTGAAAGTAGATTCCTAGAAGTCGTTTTTGTGGTATTGAACATATATTTTCATATAAAAAAATTCTGAGACGGAAAGTAAGAATTGCCAGTCCGAGAAAAATTTTATAAATTCAGTTATAGTTGAATAACATAAGATAGATTTGTGAATTTAAAAAAATTTAATCAATATATTGAAATTGGATTTTTTTTTAATTAACATGTTCTTTGGAAGTTTCTGATTTAGAATTTTTAAAATAAAAATTTTACTTTATCGTTTACACTTATACAAATATCGTTTTAATTTGTATATAACATAAAAAACATAAGGGAATAGTATTAAGTTCCAAAAGATAAATTTTTTCAGTTTAATTTTAAGTGAGATCATTGAAATGAAAAATAGCAACACATAAATTCACTATTAAAACAAAATACTTTTTTAACTAACGAAGCAACTATATGACAAAGCAATCATACCTCTGAGTCTGATATTAACAATACTCTACGGAAATATATATTACGAATTGTTTGATTTTAAATGGAAAATATAAAAATCATATTTTCTGAAATATAAATTCTTGTTTTTTGTTTCAAATCTAACATATTGTTGCAAAATGGAAAATTAAATCCAGAATATGGATAGAAAAAATTTTATTAATGGAAATAGATTAATATCTAGAACTACAGTTATTATCAAATTTAATGTTAAATTAAACAATCTGCTTGACGGGAACCATTGAATTTTTTAGAAATAAAAATTTGATAATAAAATTTTCAAGCAAATGTGTCACTTCGCAGTGAAACAAGTGTATCACTTCTTCGAGAATAGGCTTATGGGAAAAAATCCTTTTAATTTAATGTTATAATACTAGACCTATTTAATGTTTATAGGTCTTTGAAAGTCCTATGAATCTAATCATTGTAATAAAAATATTTTATTAGAATCTTTAAATCACGTTAGTTTGCCAAAAAAAAAACCCTCCAAAGATTAAGTGAACCCAAATATTAAAATTTTGAAAAATAAAATTTTCGGAGTACTCTATTTCCATTGAAAGATTTAAATTGAAATGCTTTTAAGTAATAAAAAAAAAAACTTTTTCATAAATCCTTTTTCTATTTTTTTTTTTGCTACAAATAAAATTATTTTCTTAATGTTTAATAACAAAAAGCTTTTAGGTATGGATATGGAAAAATAGAAAATTTTTCCTTATCACAAAAGGACATAATTTAAGATAAAAAAAAATAAATAACTGGAATTATATTAATAATATTATGGGAAAAATAATATGAAATGGTATGCAAAAAATTATTTAATTTATCAGAAACTTAAAAGAAATTTTCAATCTATTGAAAAGTTTTTTTTATTATATTTGATTCATAAATATAAAGTATAGTTCGCAATGGCTTAACTTTTCTAGTTGTTTAATTTGATAAATTAGACTCTTCGAACTTTGAAAAGAAATATATTCTTTATTTAGAAATTTTTATTACCATTCATCTAGATTTAGACTAAAAAACTATTTTTCCTTTTTTTCAGCACAATTAAATCTAAATTTTAACCTTTAACTATAGATAATTCCTTTAAATCGACATACTTAACTCTTTTTGACCATATTTCAATTCAATAAACAAGCTTAATATAGTTTAATTGAAGAAGACGAAAAAAAAAAAACAATATTAAATATACAAATTTAATATCATAAATTTTATGTTTATCGATTCAATTTTCATAGATCATATTGTACTTCATTTATGAATGTAAATAAATTTATGTTCAACTTTTGTTTCCTTGTATTTTATATATTAAAAAAAAAATTTTTTTTTTTTTTTCTTACACCAAATATTATTTTACATTTATGATGTTTATCATGCTAATGCTAACATAGAGCGCTTCCTATATTTTCAATTTATTCATAATAAAGTAAAAAAAATTTCCCTATAAAAGATATTTTTTTTTTTAATAACACGATATGTAATAAAATTTTTACTATGAAAAATAAGAACTTCTTAATATTTTTTATGAAAGCAAATAAAATTTTTTTTATTCAGTAAAATATTTCAAATGTACATAATGTTTGTTATATCAAAAATTTTAAACTATTAGGTATATTGTTTTTTTTTTCTTATCATTTTTAAATCGTTGTGTATAAGAAGTTAAAAAAAAAATTTAATATTATGTTTACAAAATTATCAGAACTTTTTTCCCATATGTAAAACTCAACTGGAAACTGAGCCGAAATGTTTAGACTCATATAGCAATGAAACTGAAATTCAACCATATAGCTTAGTTTCGAACAATCAAACTATCTCACATTTCATAAATGACTGTCAAAAATAATAGATCTTTGAAATATCTGAAAAACAAAATAATTTGAAACCTTAAAAATGTTCATAATCTTGAAGAACAAAATAATTATAAAAATTAAGTCAGTTTGCTGTTAATTCGTTTAAATCTTTATCTATCTTTGTGAGTTCTGCAAACGAAATTTTTCTTAACACTTATTACGATATCTTCAATCAATGTAGAGAAATCTTAAATAGCATAACGTTATTTTTTAATGAACATTAATAAAATATAAATTTCCAGAAATGTTTGATTAAAAAAAAAAATATATGTTTTTAAAAACAAATAAATAAAAATTTTTTATTAAATTCTCTAAAAAGTTAATAACACAATTTTGTTCTATGATAAAAAATAAAAAAAAAATAAAAACTTTGGTTTTTTGATTTATTGAAAATATAATGTTTTTCTTCTGACACAATTTGTATTAGATTAATTTTATTTTTTAATAAATTTTATTGAGTTTTTTTTTATTTTATGTTTTTCTTTTTTTGAATATTCAAATGAAAAATACATGTAGTACACACTTTGTACTCACGCAATATACAATATGAATATGAGGCGTTTATTTTGAAAGTGGTTTAAGTCCATTTTCCAAAAAAAAAAGTTAATGATCACAATAAACACAATCCTATATATTCTTTTTATTTAAAAACAATTTTAGTCAAGTTTATCATTAAAATCGCTTTGATTTTGACACTTGAAAATTAGCTTATGGAATTATTAATGTATGTAAAAAATTCTTTTTAAATATACTTTTAATATATCAGTAGGACGATTGCAGCGTATTTATATAATGTTTTTATATAATGTTTATAAAAGGTATTATACATTTTATAATCTAACATGGTTAAGGTCATAAAAACATGAAAGCGACTTAATACCAGTTACCAATATTTTTAAATCAATTCAAACACAAACCTTTAAATATCTCAATACAAAAACAAATGGACTTAAACCACTTTCAAAATAAACGGCTCATATAATGTAAGTTTATATTAAAAATTATTATTAAAAATATTTCAATGAGAATTGGAAAAAAAAATAAAATTTTTTTACATATCGTTAGCGCGCAATCAGAATAAACATACATTACTTCAACTTTAAACCAGTTTTTGAGGAGGAAAAAAGATAAAAAAAACACAAGAGCTGTCATTGGACACCCGATTGGAACGTAGTTCCTTTGCGTATATATAAGTAATTTTTAGTTTCAATAAATCCAAAATTTTATTAATTTAAAAAAAAAATTAAAAAAATTAGCAGGTTATCGTAATTCGAGCCCTGCATCATAATATATTTTGGTTTTGTTCTTCTTTTTCCCAGTTTTGTATTTTTTTCATTTAAACAAACCTTTTTTAAGAGCAATTTTTTAAATACCGAATTTTAACTTGAAAAAAAGAATGGTGAATAACAGTGTGGGAGATAGAATTTTGTACTTTGAACGCTCAGAATTTTTAAAATACAGAAATTTGCAAACGGAATTTGAACACAAACTGAATTTTAAAGTTTAGTATTACGACCCGCCTCTGAATATTAATTTTAAATCGTACGTATATAATTACAATGATACAAGTATTATGTATATGTAGAATCTACAAGAATAATTCATAGATAATTACTAAAGTATATACAACGTATTCCCAGCTTTTTGTATTCACTTTTATCGTTACTAAAAATTAAATTAATAATTAAGTGCATACAAATTCAATCTGCATAGCAAAATACCAGCTAATGATTATTATAACTATTTGTATATTTTGATATTTTTATAAAAATTCTAAAACTTTTAATATTTATATTTCAAACAATCTTCTAAAAAACTATAAAAATAATAATTTTTCTTAAAAAAAAAAATCATTTTAGATTATTTCTACTTAATTTATTACATTAAATATATATCAAAATTTCATATTAATTTGATTTAAGTTAAGTTTCAGGAACTTTCTTTAAATTTTAATTCAATTAAAAAGTTTTATCTACAATTTTTATTTAATTTTTTTTTTTTTGTGAAAAATAAAATTGGTAAAATAGTTTTATGTTTTAATTCATGTTCTTGAAAACTAATTAAATGAAAAATCGAAAACATATAATAATTATAGTAAAAAAAAAAAAAATTAATCATAAATGAAGACCCTTTTGCCATAAAAAATTACAGAATTACAGAATAGTTTAAAAAAAATCAACAGATACGAATTCATTTTTACTTTTAATAAAAACAATAAATCATCGGAAAAATCATCGGAAATAAAAATATAAAGAATTTTAAAAATTAATTTTTCAGCACAATCCAAGCACCAAAACTAAACTACTCCAACTTCCTTTTCGAAGCTATGCTTAATAACTTAATTTTTAGTTTCTTGATTTTTTGAGGTCTAAGGACTAATTTTTTTCATATTTTTTTATATTTTAGTTATGTGTTTTTTTAGGTCGTTTTCGAATTCTAAAATTTTTTGCTTTATTTTTGAAAAATACATTCAACATGAATTTATTTTTTAGTTTTTTGATTGTTTGTATTCATAATGGGATATTGCAGGATAAAAAAAAAATTTCTACTTCTCTAAATATGTAAAATTTTTCATTCAATTTTCACACAGCTAATAATTGTTTTCAGAACATTAATCACTATTCATTCATTGCTGATTAAAATAAAAATCTGTTGATTACTCACTCTCATTTTAAGATCTCTTGAATTAATGATTTCAAGTGTACTATTTAATTATTGTGTGACTGTACTTATGAATGTATTTATGAATAGATATTGTGGATATGTGATAATTAAAATATCTTATTGTATATGCTCGTCGTATTATTCTCATAAATCTTACTGATTGGATTATTGGATATACGAAGAAAAAAAGTTATAATAATCAAATTCTTAGCGAATCATGACGCGTTTAAATCGCAAATTTCATATAAAAATAAAACAAAAAAAAATATATCTATCCTTGTCTAAAATTATTTTTATTTTGCGTTTCTCTTCTCAATGCTTCTTTTTCTTTGGAAATATTTACTTACCTAAATATTTATTTAAAAAATATATAAATTATACCAAAATTATTTCTTTATATTAAGTTCACAAAAAATTTAAATATATGTATATTGTATATATTTTGAGTATTTAGCACTAAACGCTGAACGACTAGTTTTCTGTATAATTCGTTTTTTAACCCAGATGTTTTTAGTAGATGTGTTTTTATATGTATATTTCCACAATAGTTTTTTATAGTTTTTTTTCATTATATTATTGAAACTTATGTACATATTAAGTATATAATGATTGGCCAAATGTACTAAACACTATATTTATAAAAATTTATCATTTTTCATGAAAAAAAAAATGTACAAAAAAACCAAAATTATTTAATGAAAACACTGCACATAGTTAGAGCTATGAAAAAAATGCAATGTCATAAACTCATGGTAAATGCAATACAAAATTGGAATGAAAGAATACAAATTTTTCATTTTTCTTTTTTTTTTTAATTATATTTTTGTTTTGCTCGAAACAATAATAATAATGGTATTTTTTTTTATCTTTTTTATTATGAATTTCACTGTAATTATAGTACCAGCAATGTTTTTATTTAGAAATACTATAATGTAGTTAGAGGGTAGTATTATATATAATAACTATTTAGAATTTTTTAAAAATAATGTAATTTAAAAAAATAAAATCCAATTATATTTTAAAACTCATTATACGTATATCCTTTTTCTTTTCCTGAGTCGTTACCATAGAAATAAATTTTGTATAATAAAGAACTGTAAATTATTTTGATAAAACCAAGCTCCTCGAAATTGTTGACAATTTAAAATAAATCAAAATTACAAAACTCATATTCGAGTAATTTAACTAACTGAAATAAATTAAAGCAATTTCCATTAAAATTGTTATTTATAATATTTATAAATATATACATACATATGTTGAAATACTTAACTTCTTGATGGTGTTGTTAAAACAAAAGTCTTAAAGTGTCAGTAATTAACAAACATTATTATTTATTTTGTTAAAAATTAGTGCGCTCTTATGTATTATGCAAATTAATTTTAAACAATTTTGTAATCCACATTCAATTATTATTATTTAGTTTTTTTTTTTTTTTATAAACGATGACATGCGATATAAATAAAAAAAAAAACTCAAACATAATCTATTTTAATGTTCATGTCTTCGGTAAGTTGTATTTACATTCGCAAATTAGCTCGGTAAATGGTCCATTGCATGCATCAAATCAATACACATGCAATTATAGGGAAATGTAAATTGTATTTACATTTCCCTGTGATGTCAATTGTATTTACATTTCCCTATATTGTATTTACTTACTTCATTTTGAACTGCGTAATACTATAAACAAAAATAATATCTCTCACACTCACAATATTTCCCTTTTTTCCTTTTATCTTTAAAAGAAAGAAAAATTAAAGGATAATTAACGTGGAAAATTCCCTTTTCTTCTTTTATCTCTAAAAGAAAGAGAAATTATAGGAAAAATGAACGTGGAAAAATTCCGTTTTCTCCTTTTATCTCTAAAAGAAAGAGAAATTAAAGTATAATTAACGTGGAAAATTTCACTTTTTTTCTTTTATCTTTATTTTTTATTATAAATTATCTCTATATTCCATCTTTGCAACTCCCTCTCACATGCACATTAAAGCAGTATAACAATACATGTTAATCAAATTTGTTATACAGCTCGTTGTGTATACACACAAACACATAGCACTCGTCAATATTATATCTCTCGACCTTCGGTTTCGTGATATAAATATGACTCGTGCCTATGTGTTTGTGTGTATACACAACTCGTAATTAATAACAAATTTTCATAACATGTATTGTAATCTACTATAACATTAAGTATGTAATACTTACAACACAACATATAATAATAAAAAGATTATGAATTTATAAAATTGATACATGAACAAGAAATATGTTAAATGTGCATATTTAATATATAGATTACACAAAAAATTAACAATAGTTTGATTTAACTTATTTTGTATTGATACGATATTATGTTTCTGGTTGTTCACAAATATTTACCATAAAATTTATGAACCTATAGATAACAAAATAATATGCATTTGTACATAATAACAATATAATAATAAATATCATTATTGAATATTGCATAATATTCACTTATATTATATAACAAATATAGTTTCTAATATTTAATCAAAAATTACTAAGGGATTCTATACTTAAATTATATGTATATCCTATAAACTCAGCATATCAAGCATAAAAATAGATATATTTTGCTTAGCCACAAGTATAATAATACATTTATATATTGTTTTAAAATAACTCATATAGTCTTTATTCTATTCTTACCCTCTTAATTCAATCCCTTAGCATAAACCAAAATTAAAAAAAAAATTCTTTTACACAAATACAAATTACATTAAACAAACAATTTTGTGTCAATATATATTAAAAAATTCTAGAGTATGTCACTAAATTGAAAGAAGAGTAATATAACACACTATTACGAATATATTGTTTTATCTTCTTGAATCTCCTCACTCTTATTTTATATAATAAAATTATTCTTTAACCTACCAAAAAAAAATATTTTTACTTCGCCTTGTTCGACAACAAATCAAAATGCAAAACAAAAAACAAACAAAAATTCTTTTAACAATATTCTTGTTGAACCTAAATACAAAGTATAAAATGTTGAAAAAAAAAATTTTCAATAAATTCAAATAGAAAATCATAAAATTAAATATTTTGATAAAATAAGAAAAACAAAAATTTATCAAAAATATTCGAATTACAAAAATGTAAGATAAATTTTGTTTTTTTTTTTTTTTTTTTTTTCATTTTCAATATGTCAAAGAAAATTTAATCATTTTCTTTGATTTAAAAAGCCCTAAACAGGTAATGAAAAATACCTGTTTTTTTTTTTTTTTTTTGGAAATTTTAAGTAGAAAATAAATGAAAGGAAAATTTTTTCTAAAAACCAAATCTGTTAGAATTATATACATTTTTTTTATCTAATTTATTTATTTATTTTTTGTTCCGGAAACTGGATATTTGTTTTTATCATAATAAAAATATTTTAATAAATTAATAAAAATTTTGGTTTTTCATACTCAAATGAATATGAAAGAAATTCATTTTTAATATTTTTTTTTTATTTTTGCTTGAAATTATAATAAAAAAAATAATTTCTATAATGCAAATTGAAATTGTATAATTAAGCGATTTTACAAGTGACGGAATTTTGTGATTTTACTTCAGGCTCATTTATGAAAAAAATAAATTAAAATCTTTACTTTACGTATTGAAAATTAACAAAACATAATTGAAAATTTAAATAGATGTTAGTCAGGAATGGCCAACACATTGATCACGAACCAATTTTTGGTCGATCAGGCGATGGAAACACTGTTTAATCAATCTTATCATTTTTCTCTCAAAAACGGTTCATACCTCGGTCTGGATTTATCAAAATTATGAATGCTTGGTTGAAGACATGCAGCCTTCCTTTTAAATTTATTATATATGTAATTTCACCGTTGTCACTTGTATGTGTATTCAATGTGTTTAATATCAATATTTTACAATGTCAATCATGAACCATTTTATAAAAAATTAGTCGATCTTAGATAAATAATGAATTTGGCCACCCCTGATGTAAGTTATAAAACGTAAATTTCAGGTTGTGTAGCAAAATTACTGGAATATTTTTAGATAATAATAATAATAATAATTTCTTTTTTTTAATCGAAAGTTGATAGTAAGGTTTTTTTTTCTATCAAGAGTTTTATCATAAAAAAGTTAGAGTACACAGAAAAAAATTTGCTCGTACTCATTACGTCAAAAAAGTTCGTTAATGACATTCTCGTTAAGATAACGAAAAATAATGAATAAATACGTTTTTGTAACGGAAATTTCGTTTATTTTCTATTACGAACCTTTTTTTTCATTTTTAGTACTCGTTAAAAAAGTTCGTTATCGTTAAATACGGGAAACAAAAATTTCAATCCATACAGAACTTATATTTTCCATTTTACACATTGCCGTAAATTTAGTTCATAGCTCAGTGGCAGAGTTGATGGATTGCAATGTTTAGGACAGTGGTTCGAAGCCACAAGCGGGCATAAAAAAAATTATTAAAAAAAAATTAAATAAAAAAATTTAAAAAATAAATAATAAAAATAGAAACATAAATAAAAAAAATTAATAAATAAAAAAAATAAATAAAAAAAAATTAAAAAAAAAATTAAAAAAAATAAATAAATAAATAAATAAATAAAAAAAAAAATTAAAAAAAAAAATAAAAAAAAATGAAAATAAAAAATAAAAAAGAAATAAATAAAAAATTAAATAAATAAAAAAAAAAATTTAGTCTAGTAAAATTTTTCTTTCGTATTTGCGGTGTTTTTGCTGAAGAATTTGAAAGGTTTTTGGTTTTGGGGTATAACGAACTTTTTTAACGAACTACGAACTTTTTTCAACGAAATGTTCGTTGTAGCCAAAATAACGAATTTTTCGTTGATTTTAACGAATTATTTAGTTATTAGTACGAGCAAATTTTTTTCTGTGTAATATTAATACTGATACATAATATTTATCAAAATTCTAATTACGTAAAAATGTATCATTTATTTTATTCAAAACAGCAAATTCTTAAATATCGAAAGATTTGAGCTACTTTTAATACCACACGCAGTACAAAATTGTAATAGGAGGTATATTTTTCAACCTCGACAGTACAGAAAGTTTAAATTTAAAGATTTCACAAACTATTAACATCATTTTAAACTTTCGTATATAGCCAAGGCATTCAATATTATGATTATATTATAGAAAAAGAAAAGTTAATATATAGGATTTAATCTGCTGCGAATATAGCTTATGTCAAAATATTTTAAATAAAAAAATTAATTCAATTGAAAAATATTGTATTGTTTTTTCACAGAACGCTTTAAGCTGTTAATAAAAATTAGTTAGCATTACAATAAGATAAAAAGACTAGTAATTTTTTCTTTTAAAAATATTAAATTTTATTTTAGAATAGATTATGATTTTTTTTTTTCTTAAAATTCATATATTAGTCTGGTAAAAATAAATAAATTAAATCTAATTCAAGAATTTTTTTGAACATTTGGGTTTCTATTCCAGTCAGATAAATTTGAGATTTAATTTTTAATAAGTCTTTGTTAAATGAAAATAAAAAACCGCCTCATAACTTATTTTATTTGGATGAAAAAGAAATTTTTGACAGGGGTTTTTTTTTAGATAATCCGTTTGATTATTATATTTTTGTATTTTTCTCTGTCTTTTTTACAGCACAGTAGTTTTCAACGTTGTGTTTTCTGCGAATCCCTTTTATCTTCGATGATTTTAATATCAAAGGAGATACTATTTCTGAAAATTTATATTTCTAAAATTTGTCTTATTTCTAACTAAGTTGGTAGCAAAAAATGGTAATCGATCTGAAAATTTGCAAAATAATATATTTTTACAGAACACAAAAAAGGCTGGCGTATCTTTTTTTTTTTAAAACATCAAACTATCGTTGTTCTTTTTTGATTAAAAGAAAATTCATGCAAAATAAAATCAATTTTATTTCGCTTTATCAATCAACAATTACTCAACATTCAAATTTTATGTATGAATGGGGAGATAGTGAGTATATTTACTTTTACACATTGATTTCCAGCTGAATAAAAACTTTCAAATACCAATTTATTGTTTTTTTTAACTAAGTTTTTTTAACACATTTTATCAAATATTGAAAATAATTAGAACAACATTAATCTTAGAACAAAGAAAATAATTAAAAGAAATGGAGAAATTATACTTTTTAGACTATTTCTATAATGGCTACATTACTTTACCATCTAATGCATACATAAAATAGCTCTAAACAACTTATATTGTTAATAATTTCTTCATTTATTATGATATGAAAGAATTTTCCACATTCCAATTTGTGAATGAGTTCAAGAAAGCTCGATAATTTAAAGAGAAATAATGAAACTATATATATCTGAAACTATATAGACCTGCTTGTAATGACAATATAGTATCACTCTAACAGCAATTTCGTGAAATTCAGATAAATCTATGAAAATCACATTAGTTCAATTTCAAAATATTACACAAAACAAGGAAGATCACGTCTCATAAAATTTTAATAATTTCATCATCCTATAGCTATCCTTTCTGAGATGTTTTCACCCAATTTGTTATATTTTATTTTATTTTTATAAAAAATTATCAAACGTGATATGTGTACAATCGTACATGATACTAATGTGATCAATTTTTTTCTAAACACATTCTGTACAAGCGTGATTTTGATTTCAAATTAAAAAGAAAACCTAACAAAAAATATGATAGTAATGTATTAATTCGGAATGGTTTGCGAAGGATGGCATTGTAACTAAAATAAAATTAATTGCGTTTTCAATAATATGTAAATAAATATGTCTTTATTTTACTTCTGTAACAGCAAAATAACTATTAAGAATTTAATAAAATATTGTGGAAATCACAGAAAGCAATTAATTAGTTTATATATCAGTTGTTCTCGTTACTAAGTACTAATAAACTACGACATCATTTTTAATTTTTTTTATTTTAGGTCTTTTTGTATAATACCAAAATCAAATGGATGAATTTTGAAACTTCGATCCAACCTTATGCTATATATTTCTCGAAACTTATTATACGAAAGTTATAAGAGCAATAACTAATATTATATTTAAATGTATAGAAAATAAAAGTATAATTACGTGGATAATGTTATAAAAGATTATAAATAATATTATACTTTGCAAGTTTTCGTAAAATAAAAATCTTATTTACAAAATATGAACTCCTATTCCATTAAGCTTTAAAGCTGTTTTTTCTAGTTACAATAACGCAGAAATTGTTCAATTTTTCGAGAAATAAATAATAAGTTAGAGATTCAATTCTATAATAATTTTTTAATACACATATTATAATACCGTATATAACAAAATAAATAAATGTAAATCTAAATTTCAAAAATTACTCTGCAAGGATTCATAATTTGATTGCAAAAATGAAGTGGGATCATTAATTTTGATCACAATCGATATAATATTTCATTTGATATATCAAAATTTTTATTGATTCAAAATTTAATGTTGTTCTGTTTTATAAATTAAGTTAAAAATCAATATAAATTTATTATTTTTAAGAAAAATTTGATATATTCTTGGTAAAAATATTAAATAAAAGATCTGAAAGAAAAATGCCAACATATAAATGTTTCTTTCAATAACGCTTTTTATCTACGAAATTTTATGTAACTTTGATGTTTTTGTTATAAAAATTCTTTTGGGATAAATAAAACTGTATAATTCCCATAAGCAAAATAATGTATTGAAGCTCAATCATTATTATTATTTTGTTTCAGATAAATTTCCAAAGTAATATGATCTTTGATATGAAAAGTAAAGAAAATGTTTTTCCTTTTATTATTATGTTAAATTAATATGTTTAGCAGAGGAGAGAAAATAAATAAACATCAAAGACATTAATTGTATTCTAATAAAAAAAGATTTATTTGATATACATAATGTTAAACTTTTTTTTCTTGATTTCCTTTTACTTTTACGATTTACCATTATGTGTTTTCTGGCTTTCTCTTAATAGTTAGATTCATAGAGTTCATGTAATTTAAAATTAAGTTAAAATATAAACACTTTAATATACACTTTCATCATTATATAAAAGTTTTATGATATAATAATATAAAATATACATAATATAAAAAATATATTTTTGCGTCGATAATGTCCAAGAACTTATATCCAAATCTTGATAATAATGTTCTAAGTTACTGGCAAAACTTAAAAAAAAAATAATTCAAACATTATTCGAGTGCTGTGCTGTGAAATATAAAGCACAGAATACAAAAACGCATGTGGCTTACATTAGTATTTCAGCAAATCAGCTTTTAATACCTTTGTTAGATTAAAAATTCTATTATACGAATGTATAATATGAAATTTTTATGAAAATGTATGACTTTTTTCAGGCATAAGACTTCTAAAAACTTTATGTATCATATAGAGAAAGCTTTCAAAATAGGATAATCTGTGTTGAATTTAGAATTTTTACATACATATTAATAAATTTCATCACATACAAAAAATATTTATTAAATTATATATTTTAAATTTATACTTTTTCAACAAATCTTTATTTATATAATTCTAATTTAATTATAATATTTTGTTTTCCTAAAAATATAATTTTGTTATAAATACAATCAGCTTAAAATTTTTTAAATAAATCAAATTTTGTAACTGATAAAAAGTTTTCTTATTTATAAATCTAATGCAAATAAAGATTTTCCTGTAAAGCATAAAAGCATAAAATTTTGTAATGCAAAAAGGGATTTTTCTAATATTTGTAGGAAGATTATGAATGTGTCACTTATATCTCATGTTATTTCACTTTTGTGAATCTAATGCAAATCTAAAATGTTTCAATTTCTAAAGTATTCTGGCTTAATGATTCAATGAGAAATATAATTAAACTTTATTTTTTTTTTTTTTGTTGAACAGTGGAATCCATAGTTCATCGATTTCTTAAGGCTCTCATGGAACCATTTTTTTTTTTTTTCATTTAAATTTGAAAAAGGATATCCTGATTATCGTTATTTTGCGGTACCCAAAGTCGTACCATTTGTTGGTACTCGACGACAAACATGAAACAAAATATTTACATTCACAAAATTCTATACTTTTAAATATTTAAATATTTCAAACAATTTAAGCCATAACCCTAACAAAAGCTGTATTTGTATTAGTTTATTAAAGCTTCTTAATTAAAATTTCTTCCTTTTATAAGTCCCACATTGCTTAATAATTTGAAAGAAAATATATAAAAATTTCTAAATTGTATAACAAAAAGATAATTTTATGAAAACTTTTTGAATGTAAAACTTTGTTTAATGTTACCGTATTAACATGACCCTTAAATTTTCTGATCATCTAAAAGTTATTTAATTTTCCTTAAATATATTATGAGCATAAACTAAAGATTTATTGTAGTTTCTGCTTAAAATTTGTTCAATATGCTAACTTTCACATTTTATTACTTTTATTATGAATTATGATAAAGGAAAAGATTTTAATGACTTTTATAGTTTGTATTACAAGAATATTATACATAAACAAAGAGGCAATATTATACAATTATATATAAATGAACAACGTACATACATGATTAAATTATATTTCAAAAACATAAAAGTTGTACGAAATATATATTATTGAAATATATTTTTTGCTCAGATAATTGATTTTGAATTTATTAGACATGATTAATATTGTTCGTAAAAAGACTATTATAAATATATATTCTTGTAATCACTGTTAAAAAACAAAAAAACAAAACAGATTCATAACCTATAATACCTGGTATACAGTCCATTATATTCGAAGAGTCAAGAAATTCTGCATACTCAAATGAATAAGGTCTTTGGATTCATGATATTGTGTAAAAAGTAATAAGAAATTCTGGTAGGCAGTTATAACAAAATTACATCAAACGTACTCATTTCTGAACATTTTTTTTTTTGGAACACCCTATTTTCTTGTTATTAAAATACATTATAAATAAGTTCATGAAAAACTTTTATTGAATTTCTATTTATGAAACAGAAATCTTGAATTTATTTATTGGATTATTTGAAAACATGTTAATAAACAAAACAAAGTAAACTAAACATTCATAAATATTTATTTTGTATACATATCTATTTTTTGAGGAAATTTTTACCGAATATTTTACACATGTAAATGAAAAGGGTTCCGCTTTATTACAAAATCCTCAAAATCCCTAATTCCTAAAATTTTTATACACACAAATATTTTTATTTCAAATCTTGAACCTGTAATACTGGTATTTTCTTTCTCGATTTTGCCAATGCGAAATACGTTATGTTAAACGGTATTAATTTAATTTAACAAGTCGCAGAATTAGGATGCAGCGACTTCGATTTTGACTTATTAAACTTCAATAATAATTATGATTGTGGCATTCTTTTTTTAAACTAAAACAAATCAACTATTTGCCAGAGAAAATAAAACCATTTACGGCTTTATTTATAATTTTTTGAAATATTTTAATTTCCCGACTTTGATGAAGTGTTTCAATTTCAAACATTGTTGCATTAACTAGTGCAACTGTGTCCAATTTCAATTCGTAGTTATGACTTAAAATATTATAAATCTTTTATAAAATATCGCATAATATCTAGTTAATGCGCATTCTTTTGATGAATATGTATTACCAATATTATTGTATAAGATTAAATAGAATTTACATAATAAGTATATTAAATTCTATGTTTTTGAATATCTTGGAATAAAAAATGATTATTTTCTTAATGAAAAACATTATCTCTATTGGAGTGTAACAAAAAATTAATTGGAACTTTTACTGATTTTTCTTTAAGAAATAAAAAAAAGAAAAAAAAAAAGTTAAATAAAAGAATCTAAATTATTCTCAACTAAATTCAATTCTGTAAATAAATATATATTTATACAAAAACTTATATTTATGAACTTCATTTATTTTTCTTTTAAATTGAATTGTTAATTATTATTTTTATAACTGTCCGAATACTGATATTAGTTCATGAAATTGTTACATTTCATCAACTTCGAGTTAATGATTTTAATTCAAGCAAATTACTTAGCTGTTCTTTGCACAACAAAATAATTTGATTCTTTATTTCAATTTGGCGGGATTCTCGATATGTTTTATTCTGAGCAAATCTGATGATATAAGCCCTAGGTTTATTCTATTAACTATATATAGAGCATAATTTTAACACTCAACAAATACAATATTCTTATGTACATATAATAATATTACAATATAAAAACAAAGAGTATAAAAGAAACTCCCGGTTCGGAAATGAAGGACAAAAATAAATTTTTGTTTGAAGTGTCAAAATTTATTTAGCCTTTGGGCTATAAATGTATTCTAGAAAATAAAAGATCAAATTATTCAAATTTCCAAACCATTTACTATATATTATATATGTATGTGTATTTTTTTGAATAAATTTCATCCCCATAAATAAAAATATTTTTACTGGTGTGATATAAAAAAAAAAGGAAAAATATTGAATCACAAAATTTTCACTTCTTTAAACAAATAAAGTGAAAAATTTTCTATAGTAGTGTAAGTACTACTACTATACATACTTCGCTACTAATCAAAAAATAAAATAAAAAAAACTGAATAAAAAGCTAAAGCAGGAACAAGTGAAGAAAAAATTTTAAAAAATATCTTTTTTCGAAAGCATGTTTGGCAAGAATTTTATTTTTTATTTTTTTTTTTTGTTTTTCATTCGTTTTAAATTGAAATTGTATGAGGATGTAATATACATGAATGAGTAAACTAGGGCACATTTCCTTTTTGCTTGCTTTTCAAAATTTTTATTTATTTTGCATTCTATTGAAAGGAAATTTACTTTCTTTTGAGTTTTCATTTTTTATGTGCCTCCTATATAACTTTTTTTATGTACCTCCTATATAACATAATAATTTTGGTTTCATAAATTATATATATAAAAAATATAAAAAGACTTTTTTTGTAGGAAATAAAACGAAATATTGTTCTTCCAAAGCTTCGTTTTTATATTATAGTTTATAATATTATAGTTAGAAAAAATGAATATATTACAAAAGACTTTTCTATGTTACCGAAAACAAAATCAATTGCAAGGTCAACTTCAAATCAGTTTTTGTAGAGATAATAAAATTAAGGTATATCTGTTTTGTTGATAAACATTTCAAACCCATTTCAATGCTTTTCCTAACTATTGATTAGAAAACTTTTCTTTTACCAAAAAAAATCGTTGTGATAAGAACCAAAAACAGAATTTCAATATAGTCGGTTAATTTAATATAATATACTTAAATAAATGTAAAAAAAAAAAGATACTTTAAATCTTTAAAGTTGAGCAAAAAAGAAAAAAATAAAGTGATGAAAACATTTAACATCAAGATTTTAATAATATAATTGGGTTTTCTGAGGAGACATCTGATATATATTTCACTGAATAAATGAAAGATTTAAAAATAAAATTTAATAAATAAGAAAATTGTTTTATTTTTTGTATTCTTTTACATTGAGATTCATTCAAACTTACAATCATTTATTTTAGAAAATACTTCTTCTTTTTTTTAAATTAATTTTTATTATATAAAGAAAATTTACATTTCGTAAAGCTTTAAAAACAAAAAAAAATAAAAATTTTTATTTTTAAATGAAAATTCATTAAATTACTCTGAAAAAATTCTAACACAAAAAATATTGTTCTTGATATTAAGATTTGTATTCACAAAAATGTACATAGCTATCAAATATATATTATGTACTTCCTGTTATTACATTTTTCTTTTTTCAAGTTAAGAGTGACAAATAAAATTAATATTTTTTTTTTGACTTAAGGGACATGAAAAAAATCAAAATTAAAAGACAAAAAAATTAAAGCTTAAATGACATTATATTATGGACAATAATACATTCATAAAATATTGTGTCGAGGTTCTATTTCAAGCATAGTCTAGTAGTAGTCTAACAGTAGTCCCGAGAACTAGTAGAATAGCGTTAAAAAATAAAAAGAAGAAAAATGTCTCTTTTTTTTACTCCAAATTCTTAGATACAATTTATCATTGAGCTTTAAGCAAAATATGTACTTTTTTTTTTAACCATTTTAATGTTTTTTTTTTAAAAGAATTTTTCTTTTTCTTCAAAAAATAAAAACATTTTATACAAAAAAAAAGAAGAAGAAATTTTCTTATTTTCTTTAAATTTAGTTACTTCAATAGAACAGGAGCCATATAATATGGGATGATAAATGATTTGAAAAAAAAAAAGTACAAAGGTTCAAATATATACGATCCATTAAACAAACTTTATTGATGATCCTTGACCCGGGGTTTTAGTGATATTTAATTTATACCAAAAAAATTTTCGTTTTTTTTTAATAATTACAAATTTAAATACATTGGCTATCAAATTAAATTTTTTTTGTTTTCAAGTAAAAACTACATAAAAACTCAAAAATCTAAAAAAAATAAAATAAAAATGTATCTTAATAATCCTATAGTACTTAACCAGTCTTATGTTTTATTTCTCAATAACTAAGTGGCTTTAATACATTTAAATATTTTCATTTCCTAATTATATTATATTTTTGATCAAATAAAGAATTAGTGAACTGCTAGATTAGGTATATTTTTTTATTTATAATAATAATTTAATTGAATAAAATTATTCAAATTTTCGGAATAAGCCTTAAAATAATCCAATATATAAACTCCAAAAATATTTCAGTAACTTGACTTATTAAAGTGGGCTTTAAATATACATATATTCACTATTTTCGACTTCTTGAGGCAGCTCCAGACATCTCCATGCAGCTTGACAAGAGATGCCTAAACTTAAAACTTAAACTTAACTTAATTCTAGCAATCAATGGTGCCATAAAATTCCATAACATCAAATTCCATCTTCATCTGTTGAGCGCCCATTAGAAAACAAACCTTAACCCAGGTTTCGCACTTTAAATTTTTACTAAATATTAAAGGAATAAAGGAGGCGTTTGGATTAAAAATCAAGGAACGTTATGTTGAAAAATAAAAGATTTTGTCTCAAATTCGAAAAATAAGGGGGAAAAAAGAAATTGAATGAAAATTATGGAAACAAAAGAAGTAAAGTGGGAGTACGCATCAATGCGGTATTTAATGTGGGATTTAAAGTATGTATTCCAAAAAACTTTACCTAATCCTGATACTTGAAATAATTTATGAGCTTTTAAAAAGAACTATATAACTAGAAATATTATTACAGTTTTCATAAAACCAATCCCAATGAAATTTTATTACTAATTTTATTTTATTTTTTTCAGATGTCAATCGCTATTCCTTAATACTTATATTGAGCACACGTTGAAGTTAAGTAATAAAACTTAATCCATTCTTTTATCTAATGTGTAATATTCATTATTTATAATATATCAAAGTTCTGATCTCTCGAAATCATCTTTTAGAAAGAAATATAAAAATAATCATTTTCCATATATAAATTTGAATGGGAAATTGAAAAATTTTCCTTCTCTTAGTTTTAGAAGCGGAAGAAAATTAAATAATGTTTCATTTTTATCATTTCCAGAGGATTCAAAAAGTAAAATATTAAGACAGAAACAGGATGTTGAATGTCGAGAGAATTTTAAATTTCAATCAAATTAGATTTAAAAAAAAAAATAAATAATAATAATAATAATAATGTATAATACAATTTCTTAGAAAACAGAATTTGCAAAAAATAAAATCGCAATAGCAATTTTTTTTTTTTTTTTTTTTTAGTTTTCATGATAAAAAGAAAATTTTAACTAAATTACATAGTTGTATTTTCTGGAAAAACATTATATTTTTTATCATGAAATATAATATTATAATGTTGTCTTGTCGGTAACAAGTCTAAAATAAATCTGTTATATACGATGCATAAAAATTCTGAAAATAATGATTGTTTTCAATAGGGACTCCTTAATAGATAGATTCGTTAGAATATTTCCAAAGAATAAATTAATCTAATCAAATATTTTTGAACAGGAAAACTTAAATTATTATTTTGTAGGTATTATTATTATTATGACTAATACAAAATAAAAAAGTATTTAAAATTTATTAACTTAAATTAAAATTTTATTAGAATAATTGAGTCGTACATAAAATCCTGAATAATATTTTTATGTTTGTTGTTTTGAAATTCTTCGCTTTCATTCATGGTTGGCATTTCGTCAACTTTTTTTCTATTTTAAACTAGACTAAATGGAAGAAAAGGACGAAATAACATCGAAATTTATTAAATTTGTGCTTATTACACATAATAATAACTCAAAAATTTTGTTTTGTTCGATTCATAACCAAAGTTAAAAGACAGATATTAGTATCTTGTCGCAAGAACCAACATTTTTATTTAATTAAGTTATTTTTTTCTAATACTTATATTGTGTTCTTTTAATTTTGTCGAGTTTTGTTCATTGTGTCCGTCGCATGTATTTCGTCCGGGATGGAAAAAACTAGAAAATACTGGGAGATCTTTTAAACTTAGTCGGTGGAAACCAACCCTGCTTTCAATGACTACAAGCCTCCGCAAAAATATATGCAAAATAATAATGCACAAAAAACACAAAATTGACTGGACTATAATACTATATAAGAATACAAAATTAATTTTAATTAAATGTTAAATTATATAAACATTTTTAATTATTATTATTCTTCACAATATTATAATAAATACAATGAAAAATAAATATTTATTAAATTTATTTATTTTTTTTTTAATGTAATTTTTATCCTTAATATTTTTTAACATACAAAAAAAAAAATACAAAAATTATGAAAATAATAAAGAAATGCCAAACAGAGATTACTTTTAAAAACCATTAAAAAAAAACAAAATTAAATAAATAAATATTATATATTTTTTTTTTTTTAAATTAAATGTTTATATTTATTCAGCAATTGAAAATTAAATATTAAATACAATAATATTGCACCAAACATGGGATTCGAATATTTATATAGTATGAAGTTTATATTTTCATGTTTATGATTTTTTGGTGCTTTTATTTTTTTTTTGGTAAAAAGAATTTTTTTTTTTTTGTTTTTTTTTTTAAATTATGCAAACAGATGTTTCAGTAGCATTCATTTTAACAAAGTTTTCCTGACAACATTTTGTTTTTTATTTTTTCAAAAAAATAATAATAATAATGACTGGAAAAAAAAAGCATACATAATATTATTAATTAAATTATTTAAAATAAATAATTTATAATTAAAAAGCTGACAAAATTTTATATTTACTTTTTTTTTCCTGTACATATACATAATATTTATTATTATTATTTTTAAAAAAGATAAAAAATGTTTAAATTCATGTTTACAGTTGCGATATAGAAAAAAATTAATGAACAGCAAAATATTTCGATGGATTTGTTAATTGGATTATAGATCCAAGACCTACAAAAATGTATAGCCAAAATTAAAAAAAAAAATTAAGAAAATACTGTGCTAAGAAATAATGTGTAAATAAAATTAATATTTTTCTCCAAAATTCACAATAAGTCAGTCAACTGCTTGAAAAGAGTTTTTTTCAAGCAGTTAGGAGATAATAAAAACTTTATTACATAAAAAATAGCAACAAAATATTGAAGTTTTATTTTTATTGTCTGATTGTTCATTGTTATAAATCAATTCACAATAAAATTGTTTCCTATTTCTTTTCTTGCAGAAATTCTTTAAGTGTTATCAATAAAAAATTGTATCTTCAATTCATTTTATTTATAATTTTTATTTTTTCACTCAAAAGTCAATTCCTCTATATTTTCTATACAATTGCTCATTCCTCTATATAGAATTCAGATTATATTTATATGGCTGATTTTCTGTATATAAGTTGTATAAAGTATGTATTTTAAAAATAGATTAAAAAATCTAAAGGCCATATTATGAGTTTAGATCAATCCGATTAAATTTATTTTTGCTATTACAATAAATAAATATTAAAAATATAATAGTTTTTATAATATTTTATTCACCATGGAATGATAGAAATATTTTTTTTATGTAAAATGATATAATATTTTTTAATGTTCTTAAATGCACTGAAAAAAACCACTTGATTTAAATCAGCTATAAAATAAAGCAGAAAAATTATATAACTAAAGTACTTTATTTTCTTGCAATATGTGGTGGAAATCTTACATTTATATGATTAAATGCATAATATCATTAAAACATGTACAACAATTGTAGCAAAATTTGCTACAACAAAATCCTAGTATTTATTTGTTTTTCTATTACAAATAGGGTTTTTGGATCGAGCCGGCTCGATCCAAAAAGCTCGAGCTAGCTCGTCTGTTTTTGTTCGAATGAAGATCGAGTTTTTATCTGCTAATGGCTCGAGCTCAGAATTTTTAATGTTTTACATTTTACTTTTGTTTTTTTTTTTAATTTATTGGAACAGTATATAAGGAAATATTTCACTTCAATCTTATAAGTCACAGTCAATTTTAACTTAAAATTTATAAATTGGTTTTTTTATGCCATTGTTTTTTCATATGTATTTTATTTTTAAGAAGGCTCGGGTAGCTCGAGCTACCCGATCCTCCTTATACAAAAAGCTTGAAGGCTCGAGCTTACGAATATGGTCGAGTTTCAAAAACCCTAATTACAAAACATATATTTCTGAATTTTTTATGTCGAATATTGTTATAATCGTATTTTCTTCGATATGAGAAAAAGTTAATCTTTCTAAACTAAAGCCATCCACTCGATTTGATCTACATACATAGGGATACAAAGTTTACATACATAGAGTTGCAATGTCTACGAATAGAATTATTGATATCCCAGATGAGAATAGTTGAATTGTTTTTCAATATTATTGACCAAAATTCATTATTAAAGCCTAAACGAAACAGAAAATTTAGCTGCCGCAGCTATCTGTTTTTTCAGTGTATTGACTGGGAAAATAGTTAAAGTTTACTCCCTATATTACCTTTATTCTTTATTATTAGTTATAGTGACATTTTTTTTATTAATATACTATTCCAGCCTCATTTAGTTCTTTTAAGTTTAAAAACACATCAAATATATAGTTATATTTATCAATTCCTAACATTCTAATTCGGCAACATCATAAAAAGTAATGTTAATTCATTTTTCATGTTTTCATTTAATTTGGTTAGATTTGCTTTTCATCTATTTCCTGCTTTCCTCATAGTAGTAGTGTTGTTAAATAACAAAATAAAAAAAAAAACTAAATATAAGGATTATCGATAAATCTTTTTTATTTGTGCTAACAATTCTTTAACTTTTTTGTGAATTGAAATAAATATTTAAATTTTTTACATCTTCATCCGAAATTTGAAAAAAAAAATAAAAATATATATATAAATATAAATATATATATAGATTGTTGTTAGTAATTCAGAATTCTATGCTGGAATTTCAAAACCTATCTATTTGTATGCAAATTTATTTTGTTTGCCTTCCTTGGAAAAATATAAATCAATTTTTTTTTTATTGCCAGATCTTTATTATCCCATTTTTCGAAGTGATTTTTCTTTTGTGAAAACAGTATTCATTTAACCAGAAATTTTTAAAAAGGAAAACATGTTTTTTTATTGTTCTACTAAACTCTGATGTTTCAACTACAATTCTTTGGAAGCCTAAATATGCCTAATCTCGTTCACTTTCGCATTGGGACTCTTACGATTTCTTATTTGACTGTTACGGACACTCAAACAAACCAGAGTCTAAATACTTTTTCATTGAAAATTTTAATGTTTTCAATTATAATCATATTTTTAATGGATTCAATACTTATTTATACATATAATCATTTTTCTAACATATGATGATAAACCTTACAATAAACCTTTATCCTATATGGTCCAATTCAAATTTCTCATTGTGGTCATTTATTCATTTAATTATTACGATTTTCAAATATTTGAAATCAAAAACCTAAGTTTAATATATAGACAATTATATACAGATATAAAACGAATTCATGTCTAAAATATAATCATATATAGTTTTTATAGTTGATTACATGTTAAATATATTTTATTTTCAGAATCAATAACTCAATAACATTAATAGTGTTATTGTTTATAGAAAATTATAAAGGACTATTTAAACAGGAGTACTTTTGTTATCGTTTTCTTTTTTTATATCCAATTTATAGGAATTCATTGTGAACAATGACTCTTTTCATACAATCATGACATAATGTGTAACACATGAATTATTAACTAATAGGGATATAAAATAAACATTATAAAATCATAATAATTAAAGTAATAATATAATATTATAATTACATTAATAAATTCAAAATGAAAAGTTGCAGACAATTAGCCTCTTTTCTATATTATTAGTTTTTTTATTAAAATATATATACAATATTTTCTAAAACATTTAAACTTTTAACGAGAATTTAAAATGTTAAATTCAATTATTTTTATACATGAACTAATTTTCAAAAACATTAAAACATTATAAAATTATATAACTACATTTTTTTTTATATTAAATATGAAATATTTCTGTAAATTAAAAAAAAAAAAGAAGAAGAAAACATGATAAAATTTATGATGCATACAACATTTAAAAACACCAATTTTATGGAAGGATAACTATTATTTTTCATTTTATTATGTAAAAAAAAGAACATAAAATATAATATTCTTAATAATTTTCAAATAATTAACATTCTACTCTCCAAAATAAATCAAGTTTTAAGTTTTAATTCAAAAGTTTTTTTTTTCAATAACATAAACCATTAAAAAGAAGCATAATAATTAGACATGACTTTTGAAGTGTCTTTTGGAAACTACAGTGTCATTCTGAAATAACATTCTTCCCTTCTGTCAAACTTATTATATATAAAATCTTCTGTGATGCAATTTCCTTCAGCACTTAATTATTCGGAGACCAATGGAATAAATTATTGTAATCATTCCTAACATTTAATTTTATTTTAATTTGTTAATTATGTCGATGTCAGCCTCATTAATTTATAGGTTAAATTAAATTAAATCTATCAAGATTATCTATCTAATATAATAAAAGGTGAACTCACCTCTTAAACGACCTTGACAGTGTTGGCACTTTCCTCTATTTATTTTTTTAAACGTAAATAATAAATAAAATAACCGAATGACTATGCAACACTGAATGCAAGGCGTACTTTGATAAAAACTTTAAAATGTAAACAAAAAAAATCAAAGCGTACTTTATCAATAAAAAAATAAAAGCATTCTTTTCGAAATGACAAAAATCAACGCATAGTTACTAGGCTAGGCCTGCACTATTTTTTCTGTGCATGCTTTTTTCTAGTATTATAATAAAGTATGAATATAGAGGAAATAAAACGGATTCTAAAATTATAATGAAACCTAGATGAATAAAATCATCTTTATAAAAATAATCATTATATAGGTATTTATCTTCAAAAAATATAATTAAAAAATATAATTAAAAACCGTGGAATATACTAAATTGATAATGTAACAGTGTCGCTAATTATATATAATCAGGATTGCTGATTTTATAAAAAAATGATCAATGTTAAAAATATGTATTAGTAGAATCAAAGATTGTAAGTACTACTTTTATTGGTAAAGGCATAAATTTCAAATATTTTCTCACAAAATTATCAAAAAATAAGAATTTTTTTTTATTAAAATATTTTATTGAAACTTTTTACTCTGTAATTAATGCTCAAAACTTTTTTTTTTATAAGAATAAAAAAAATTCTTTATTAGAAATATTTTTAATGAATAAACCGAAACTTTCAATAACGTATATTTTTATACGTAATAATGTCAATAAGTGATAAAAAGAAAAGAACATAAAAAAAAAAGAAAGAATTCTTAATATCAATGTTAACGATGTTTATATATTGGAAATTTCATTAAATTCCCTTCATCTAAGATTAAAATTTAATCAAAAGAACATAGTATTTATTCGACAGTTAATAAAATTATACAATTTAATCTAGAATTTTTTTATTGATATATCGACAGATAAGTATATGTATGTCTATGTTCTTTAGTATGTATGTAGAAATTAGAAAACATGATAAAACATAAAGGTAAAATAAAATTTACTAAAATATTTACATATATGATGATTAGCTTACTGTTTAAAAAAACAATTACTAACTAACAATCTTATATTAACATACTATTATCATAAGTCTTTCCAAAATTTATGTATAGTAGCAATTCAATAAGTATTCATTAAGTTAAACTGGTGTTGAAGCTTCATTAACATAATATTATTACAAACATCTTCAAATTTTTAAATTTATTTATTTGTATGCCATTAACAAAAAAAATTAAGTTTGTTAAAAAAGGTCAGTTATATAGTTTCTGCACTAACAGTCTTTTGCGAATGACGTCATTTCAGATCTCTATCGTCTTTCGTCATTTAATTAAAAATCGCAAGTACCGAAAGTAAGACACTTCAAAGTTTATACTTTGCCGCTTTGCGATTTTTAGATTATTAGTTTTTCTCATTTTTGGGATTTAAATTAACCAAATCATAAACAATAATAAATTTTATAAGAAGGAAGTAAGCCCCTTTGGCAGTGTTTACAACTATTTCAAAAGATCGCTTTGAGACGTTCAAATTGAAATTGATATTGAAATTGTTTTGACATCTTAAAAAATAAAAATTTAAGAATATTCTTCTTAATATTGTCGGATTATTTAAGAACACTACACAACTATGTTAACAATAGAACATTTTTCAGAACTTATCCACTAATATAATAGAATTTCAATTGCCTTTACATTATTTATAAAATTTCTTATGAAAGTAAAAAAAAAAGGAAAAAAATTTTTTTTAAATATTCTTGGCTATCCCCTTATTTTACAGAATGTGCATAAAACATTGCTGGTGGGAATAAAACATTATAAAAATAAAAAAATTATATATATATTTTTCTTTTCTTTTCTTTCTTTAAAACTTTTTTAATAGTATTATTTTGTAACACTATAAAATTAATGTTGTTAAAAGTTTTGAAGAGCTCTTTTTTTAATGCTATATTTTACCGTTAGTTAATGACTCCTTAATGGTAAATAAATTTCAAAACAAAGAATTTTAATTCATAAAAAAAAATTAAACAAAATTAAAGTAGTATTGAAATGCAAACCATCGTTCAAATCTGCTTCTACTTAGTTTTATGAAGCTTAAATTCTTTTAATAATTTTTTGTTCAAAGAAAAGTTAGCTAAACACTTAATTATAAGTATACAAAATATTATCTGCGAACCTTAAATTTGTTATTTTAATGTTAAAAATGTTTGTAGAAATTTAACAAATAGCATATAATAAATAAATAAATTAAAAAAAAAAATTTTTAATTATTTATTTTAATTATAAAATATTTAATAGTACATACATATTAATATGTTATTTTTGCAAATTGTGTTTATTTATTTTCCAAATTATATACCCACCTAGTACTTACATTATGTAGAAAGGTTTTCATAATTATCATTTTTATTTACAGTTTTTTTAAATAATCCGGATAATCCGGATAATTTAATTTATACGAATAATATTATTTTAATATACGAATTTTTTTTTGTCCACAATTTATTTGAATAATTGAAAATTCTATTCTTCTATGTACATTTTAATTTTAATTTAATATAGAAAAAAAAAACATCAATCTATGCAATTTGAAAAAATAGAAAAAAAATAAATAAATAAAATTATTTTTAAACAAAAATATAAACTTTTTCCATTAAAAGTTTTTTTTTTCCCCAGATATTCTTTCGACCATAACCATAGCATTGTGCCGGAAATGTCCATTTCGTATATAATATTATATAACAATATAACAATAAATAATATGAAATGTGTTTTAAAATTACTTACTGAGCTGATTTTGTTCAAGTTTTTATTGGAGAAATATTATATTAAAAGAAAATCAAATTCATATTTGAATTTTTTGAAATTTTGATAAGCAAGGAAATAATCAAAACTTAATAAAATAATTTTCAACGAATATTTTCGCTTTATATTTCGTAGGCTGCGTCTCAATAATAAAAAAAATAATTTCTAGTTGACGAGTTAATTTTGTGGTTTTTTATGCATTTTTGATTCAAAATATGATTTAAATATAATTATAAAATGATTAAATTTATTCCATAAATTGAAAAAAAAAAAACAATAATAATAAAGAAATATATTTCCATTCATTCTGAAAAAGAGAAAAAATTTTCATAGCAAACATTTTAATTTTAATGTAATTTTTATTAATAATATTAATGCAATTTTTCATGTAGATAGCTGGCAAATTTTTTCATTAAATGATCTCACAAAAATTTAAACAAATTTGATAAAAATAATGTAAAGAAAATTACATCAACCCCTCATAAATTATAACAGTATATAACTTGTTTCAATTTGAAAATTAAAATTTTCCATTACATTTCATATAAAAATATGGTATATATGTACGTACATGTACGGTACATGTGAAACAATATTTAAATGTAATTATTAAATAAAAATGAAAGAATAAGCTAAGTATTGATCAGAGTGATTTTTAAAATTGTTAATTATTAAAATATTTGATATTTTATAATTTAATGCTAGTTATAGATAGTTCAATTTATTATTACTTCGCAAGAAGATCATTCATTATTTTATGTACATACATAGAATGAAAATTTTAATAAATTTTTAAAGTTTTTGAATTATATAATTTGATATATTTTCACTTTGGAGTATGAAACCTTGCCATCGACTTTGTCATCCAAAGGTAATCCTATACATCAGTCTCATATGATGCACATGCATATTAAAGTACATCTCATTAATATATTTATATTTTACCTAAAATATAATATGTTCTTTCTCAAATCAAAATGTATAAATAAAAAAATAATAAAGTCATTGACAGTGAAAAGAAAATATTTCTTCAAATTTTATTGCTGTTATATTTTAATCATTCTTTCATATAGTCGAAAATATTTTTCCTATTTTTACTACAATATTTCAACAACTATAATCAACATTCTCGAATATAACTATAATCTATTTTCGAATACGTACTACTAAAAATGTCAGAATTACTCTAATATCTATAGCACTTATATTATATAATATATATTTATCAATAATTTAAAGATATTTTTTAATGTTTCAAAATTTTCAAGAATTAAAAATTTAAAGATATAAGATTTTTTTTTTTTAAGGTATATATCGTTCACTTGCCAAAGAATTATAACACCAAAAAATGTGTAAATTTTTTTTTATTTAGCAAAACCATATTACACAACCGTATGTTTTATTGTTACAATAATTCAGAAAAATTCTTTTTTTTATTCCTGAAATTTTACAACTAAAAGAAAAATGTTAAGATCTTTTCATCTGATTGTATCAGAATTCAATAAAAATGTATATCAAATTGAGTGAAATAAAATATGTTTCATGCTAAAAAAAAGTCTTTTTTTTGTTCATAAAATTGTGCAGTTAACTTCAAATCCTTTTTTTCATTTTATATTTTCAATAAAAAAATATCTTAAAAATACTGAAATAAATTGTTTAAAAAATAATAATAAAATTTCTTTTTAAAGGGTACCTTCATATATATATATAAAATTATTCCTATTATATAGATATCACACCAATCAAGCCCCATTTATAAAAACTTTATTTAAAATTATAATCAATGTAATCATCGGAAAATAGAGCGATGGAAAATTACACAACATCAGACATCAACAAGATTTTTTTTCTCTGTCTATTGAAAAAAATACTTTTAACAACTGTATGCTGGAAAGATAATCAAGTAAAATTCCAAAATTTTAAAAAAAATTTCCTCTTCTCAAATTTTTTTCATTCAATTTCCACACAGCTAATTATTGTTTTCAGTTTTTCACAACATAAATCACTATTCATTTATTGATATTTAGAAGAAAAAAAAACGTTTGAATTGATTGCTTACATTTATTTTAAGATCTCTTGATTTAGTATACACTTCAAGTATACACTATTTAATTATTTTTGTATGTATATTGTATATATGCATGTACTTATGAATAAGTGGATGAATGAATATTGTGAATGAATATTATGCATTATTATTAAAATATCTTATTGTATGCACGTCATATTATTCTCATAAATCTTACTGATTGGATATTAGAAAAAAAAAAAAATTCTAATAATAAAATATTTTGCATATCAAATATAAAGAAAATTAAATTTCACTTTCAAAATAATACAACTAACATTGTCATCGTTTTAGGAATTAAAATGGTTTTTTTTTTTGATAACTTTTTTCTTAATGACAAATTCTATATTATTAATAAATTTCTGGCTAATTATTAATTATCTTCTTTTACTTTTAACTAATTCATTTGAAGACAGAACAACTTATTATAGAAATATTCTAAATGTCAATGTGGTTAACAAAAAAATCTAGAACTCAACATATAGTGTAATTAATTACATTTATGTTCTGAATATAATTGTAGAAACTACTATAAAACAAAAAAGAATTATATATATTACAAAACATAAATTTTTTTCCCGATTACATTATTATATTTCTATTACTAAACTAAGCATAAATAAAACAAAAAAAGTATACATATTTATAATAGAAATTTTTCTATTTTGTATTTCTAGGACACTTTTTTTTTTATATAACTAATCCTCATTTTGAACTGAATGAAAATATTTATGATTTTTTCCTTGTCATCAATACAAAAACAAAACAAAAAATAGTTCGCTTATAGGAATGCAAGTATAAAATTATTGTTTAAGGATTTAAAAATATGTACTTATTATTATTCACTTACATATAAGAATATAAATAGTAGCTGAAATATATATAATAAAAAAAATTATTTTGAATTTAAGTTATTGAATTGCAATTATGAGAGATATTATATTTTTATATTCAAATTATGGATAGATGTTTTGGGGGGGTATAAAATGTTCTTAAAGTAATGAAACAAATTAAATTTTTATATTGTAATCAAATAATTTAAAATAAAATAAAAAAATACAGTATTATTATTCAAAGATGTATATATAGCTTTAATTCCTTTAAATAACTATGAATTTCACATTTAAGATACAAATAAAGCTAAAAAATCTCGTTTTAAAAATATTGTATATACTTTACACTAAAATCTTTTAATATATAGGTAGATATATATTATATTATCTGTTTTTTACTATTGAAGCTAGAAAATGATCAAATTATATTGTCTACTATTCTGCCAAGAGTTCATGAACTATTATGCTTAATAAAAGTTAAATTTTATAAAATTTCCAATAAACCTTTTTTTAGATTGTTTTCTAAGATAGTTAATAATAAAAATAAAAGTTTCTATTTATGTTTCTATTTAACAATATAATAGTGATCCACGATATTAAATTTTTAAACATCTTACATAATAAATTGAGATATTTCAAATTTACTTTGGAATGTTTTGTGACTTTTTTTATGCACGAAGTCTCTACACAAACTGGGATCATAACCAATAGAAAAAATAAAAAATTATATAACTGTTGAAAGGATTTTTTATACCATCGATAAATTGAAAACTAAACTAATATCTTCCGATAGAACAATATGATAAAACGACAGTGAAACAATATATCATATTATGATATGAATGGAATCTCATGGGAAAATAATGGATTTCTTAAAGAAAAAGACATAATTCTTTTTATAATATTATAAAATATTTTATTAAAATTTTCTAAATAACTAGGTAAATCATATTATATTGAAGATATAATTTAATTTTGAACAACAATGTTTCAAGTGTCACTTATACTGTAAAGTGTAAACAAAATTATGTTTGTATAGTTTTTTAGTTAATTAGACTTTTAATTTCCTAGCGAAAATTCGAATTAAATATTTATTCTTAAAATAAATAAATACTTACCATTTTTTAAATTTATAAAACAAATAATATTTAGAATTAAAAAACAATACTGAATTGAAAATATTTATAAATAAATTTATTTTTAAAATTATCAAAGGAAAATTTTATTATGAATTTTTCTACGTTGGTACATCCTACATATTATTATGTAATAGAATCATAATTTTTATATTTTTTAATTATAAAATATTTGAATTTAATTTACCTTCGTTCGTAGGATTTATTTGACAAAAAATAATCTGTTTTTAATGTATTAATGTATTAAGTTAAAAGAAAAATTGTATATATACATTATATACAATATAGTTATATGAGCATATAAAATTAAATAAATTAACAAAGTAAGTAATTGTACTTAATGAAAATATAAATTACATTTTACTACTTTATTCAATTAGATTATCCTGAATTTATAAAATCCATAACTAAATGAAATTTAATAAAAATAAATGATTCAATTTTCTTTATTTATTTGGTCATGGAAGCTCATAATTTTTAGGTCCATATACTCAGTCAAAAAATTAACGTTTCAGGCATGAAATTCTAAGTCCGAAAAAAAAAGCAAATGTTTCAAATATAAAAAAAAAATGTTGTGAGGTAACATTTTATAGAATCCCATACATATTAATTAAATAATTTAACGAAGTGTGGGATTAAAAGTTTTGAAACACCATTCGTGAAAAATGAAAATATCGCAACATAATTTATCATTTTATGGCATTCAGAATTTTTTATTTTGAGCTTTGTGTGACTTTGCATTAAAACATTATTTTTTTATTTCAAGCCGTGGCTAATATTGCAGTAAAACATTTTTAATTTTTTTTTTTAAGGTTTTTTATTACTCAATATTATAAATGTGAAAGTAATAAATCGCATACACGTATTAGAATTTTATAGGACAGAACACATCTTCAGAAACACGACTGCATTAAAAGATCAACTACAGAAACTTACAGAGGCTGCAGAGAGGGACATAAACGGCACTTCACATACTCTGCCAATGCCTAACGATAGTTCAAGGACGGTCGGGACATTCTTTGAACAGTACCCCGGCTTACATAAAAGGCATAGGACTAGGATCGATGCGGAACATTAAACCAATAGGTCAACAGGTATATGTGAAGGGATCTGAATATCTCCCGCACGCTGCAACCTAATATTCCCTGATAATTGGCTTACGGACTAATAGATCAGTCGGCGATATGTTTTTAATCCTTTAATTTTTGCTATACAATGTTCTTACATCAATGCACAGAATGTACTAGCCCAGAGAAATTTTTTTTTTGAACTAACATATTCGAAAAGTTTTGGAAAAACAAAATAAAAATAAATTCAATAAAATTATTTTTAGAAAATATTTTTATTTATAAAATAAAAGCAAAAAAAATAAATTTACCATAAATTTTATACAAAACAAAATAAAAAAAAAAGTTGTGCTTGTGCATGCGGAAATAAATTTGTATGCAATAAAAAGCATAACTAAATTCAAATGTCAACTATTTTTTTTTCCCCAAAAAGAATTTGTATCATTGGTAAATAAAGACGTAAACATTTTGTAGCTTTTTTTTCTCCCTCAATATAGTTGCAACATTGGTTTTGCTTTTATCTATTTCCCATTTTCTAGGACATTATTTAATTTTCATGTTTATAGAGAAAAATCTCATTTATATAAAAAAAAAAGCAAAAGAGAAGAAATTTTTAATTTAATTTTGCAATTTAAAAATAACCTTGACAAAGAAGGATTTATATACAGATTTAAATTTTATAAATTTTTTTAAATTTAATAAAAGACTTGTCACTTAAAAGAAATATGAAATTTTGAATACATATATAAAAAATATAAGAATTATAACATATAAGAATTATAATAATATTGTATTATTATAATTGACGAACAGAAGTGTTTCGATAATAACAATGTCTTAAATTAAATCTAAAATAATTCGTAAAAAAAAATTGTATTTCAATATTTTATTTTTAATAATTATGCACAATTTAACTTTTATCACTGTCTATTTTGACATTAACTGAATTCTATGAATTGAGAAAAATAAAATTAAGATTTTTATTTCAACCAAATCAATTAGTAGTCGCTTCAAAACAAAATTCAGTCCACAATTGAAGAAATCCTTAAGCACTTGTGATCCTGACTCTACATTCGTGTCATTTCGACCGGTTTGAGCCACAATTTTTAGGTTCTTCTTTGTCAAATTAACTAGATCACAGTAGCCGCAACATTTTGTTCCTTAACCTAATTTGAATCCTTATAACATTTTGATCCTGCTATTAATATCCAACAAAGACAAAACCTATACCATATACAACCTAATACTGATAATGCAACCAAAAATTTTTATTTAATAATAAAAAATAGTTTATTTTATAGAACGAAAACCACATGAGAAATACAAATATAATTACTTCAAATTTTTATTTTTAAATTATTTAATTATCATTTTATTGTCATTTTTCACTCATATAAAATTTAATACATTTAATTTGTGTTTAATTTACTTTTCAAATGAATGATTATGTTTTGAATTTATGTTCATAAAAATATTTAAAAAAAAAAACACACAAACAAAAATAATAAAGTGTTATTAGTTATTGCAATTGCAACAAAATTTAATTCAAGCTCAGTTCATTAGCAATGATATATATTCTTATATAAAAAACTAACTCAAATCTTTGTACATAATTTCATCTAAAAGAAACTTCAACACTTTGACGAAAAAAAAAATTATCAAATTTATTTAAAATAAACCCTTTTTTCTTTTCAACAAAATAAAAGGATTCTAATTTTCAAGGATTCTTATTTTTCAACTAATTTTTGAAAAGGTAAAAAAGATAATGAAAAATGACAAATTTTCAAATACCTTTTTTTTGTAGAGAAATAAAAAGGATATTATAAGGATTTTTATTTTTCACAAAGAAATTTTAAATATTTTTTTCCAATAGCAAAGAAAATAAACCATTAAGAGTAAGAGTAGCGAAACGATCGATCTAAAAGAGTTTCTCTTTTACGTTAAATTTTTTTTATTTTGTTATAAATTCATTCAGGGACGAATTTAAAAAAAAATTATGTAGAATATTAACATAATATGAATCGATAAAGTAAATGAAGTATAAGTTGAAGCTCTACCGCAATTCAGTTTAAATTTAAAATACTTTAAAAATTTTTTGAGCCTACAGTCAAGTTGTAATTTTTGTTTTAGATTTCATCAATTGACAATGCTGACTGATATACCTTTCAATTTTCATATACGTGTAATTTAATTCTGTAGTTCAAATTTTTGAACACAGTAAAGAGCTAAACAATTTGTTTAATCGAAACAGATAATATTAATATTAATTCTTGCAAATATTGAAAATAAAACAACTAATCATTTTATTGGTTTCAAATTGAGTTGATTTTAAAGTGACGAAATTGCTAGTACAAT